>VXAX01004331.1:44189-64396 GCA_013399835.1 Leptocoma aspasia
CCCCCTCCCCCCCTAGTAAATATTTCCTACTTTCTTTGGTGTCGTGACAGATGAAAACTGGAATATCTTTCAGAGATCATGTGAAAATGGTTCTAGTTTTGCTGGGTAAGTGTCATGAATATCAATATACTAAATAGAACAGACTGTGACAATAAAAATGTTGATCTCTGTGGCTGCTGAAAGAGTGACATTAAGTGACTCTCACTGATATTTACTTTGCAAATTGAATTGCACTTATTGAGGGAGGGGAAAAGCAGCAACACTTGTGTTGATGAGAAATTCTGCATTTGAAAACACTCCTTATTAATGATTCAAAACATACTGTTCCTCAGAGCTGTAAACAAGTTCAGTATTCTGCACACTAATCCATAACCATTATCATATGTAGAGAACAAGAAGTTACTCATAAACAGATGTTCTCTTTGCCAAACCCATTCATTTAATGCACATTTTACTTTCCAAGTCCTAGTTAGCAACTTTCTGTGGTGGGTACATGAAAGGATGGAAAAGCAGGGATAAGTTTGCCTGCAAAGGAGCAATGTTTTCATGACTGTTCTGAGTCTTTTCCATCTTGTCTTGTAGTGGAAGAGTTATTCATCTTGGACTTGCTCTCTCTGCCCTGGAGGGCACTCAGCTTTATGCTTCCAGGCACTGTGAGGCAGTGGGAGATGCCAAACATGTTCTGTTACCAGAGAGCTGTGTCATTAAGTGTGCTCTCTGCTCTGGCTGGGAATGAAGCCTGGCACTCACAAATGCTTATGCCCAGAGAAGGCAATTATCTTGCCATAAGTTACAGATGAGCTTTAAGGAAAAGGTATGCCAAAAGCAAGGGTGGAGGAAGAATTACTGCTCAAAGCATAACTAATTCCTAAGTTACTTCATGCTTCTCAGGGCTAGTTCAGCCCAGGTGTTGAGTGTCTCTAAGTATGGAGATCCCACCACCTGAGCAACCTGTTCCCCTGGCTAAATACTCCCATGAAATTTTTTTCCCTTATGTCCAGCTGGAATGTCTCTCCTTTTGCTAGGCACATCCAATAAACATGTAATTCATTCTTTCCTGTAACTCTCCATAAGGAAGATGCATGCACCATAAAGACCTTCCCTCAACCTTCTCTTCTCCAGCTTAAACAAATTTCCAGTTTTCTCAGTCCCTGCTCCCACAGTGAGTGCTGCATCACCACAACCATCTTGGTGACCCTCTACTGGACTCTCTCCAGTTTGTCAGTGTTCTCCTAGGAGCCTCACACTGGACACAGCAGTTCAAATATGGTCTCATGAGTACTAAACGCAGGGGTCTTTACATGGATCCTAACAAGAAAAAGACTGTCATGAACTAAAAACCTGGCCAGGCTCTGCTGAGATCTCTCAGAACTCTGTCACTTCAGTTACTTAAAGGGAGTTTCTCAAAGATATTTAAAGAAAGAAAAAGAGACAATGGGCAGAAACTGAAACACAGGAAATTCCATTTAAATGTAAGAAAAAACCTCTCACTGTGAATGTGGTCTAACACTGGAACAGTTTGCTAGAGAGGTGGTTAAGCTTCCATCCTTGGAGATAGCCAAAACACAACTGAACACAGCCCTGAGCAACCTGCTGTGCCTGATGTTCCTTTGAGCAGGGGTGGGTTAATGAGGTATCTTCCATCCTCAATTCTATTCTATTCTCTGATTCTGTGAAGTGTTAAGAGAGATTAAAGCTATATGTTTAAGGCAGGTACTAGCATGATCCACATTTGAATCTTTATCAACATGAGATGCAGAGACACAAACAGAAGATTGTTTAAGAAAGAAAACAAACCAAACCTAGCCACAGAACGCACAAAAAGATGTTATTCTGGAGTTGGCGTTGGGTGGCACACAGAACCTGCTTCAGATGTTACTGGGAGAGCAATTCTGTGTCAGTAATCACAGTACAGTTAGGGCAGTGTTGCAGGAGAGAACAACCCAAGCAGATTCAGTATATGGATGTTCATTTTCAAGAGAGGTTTATCGAAATGAGATTAAAAAAAAAAAAAAAGAAAAAGGAAAGAAAAAGAAAAAAGGAAATAAAGGAAACAAGTCTTAAACAGAGCAGTCCAAAAGCCAGAAGGGAACAGGCAGCCTGGGCGCTGTTAAAAAAATACTGTATTAAAATCTCAGGTAAAAATTTTGACATAATTTGAAAAGAAAACAATGTGAGCCAAAAAGGCCATTTCACAGCTAAATAGGTACATTAAGGATGCTATCATAAGCAATAAGTTAATGTTTAAAAAATGGGAAGCTTACCCAAATTAGGAGAACAGGAAAGCCCATAAAATAAGGTAAGTCATCCGTATACCAGAAATTAAAAGGGCTAAAAAATAATGTGAGTTGAGCCTTGAAGAGACTGTAAATAGTTCTTTATATAGCAAAGGCAGGAAGCCAACTAGTTTGAGGACAAATATGTAAAAGGGCACTTAGGGAAGACAAGAAAACAGCAGGAATGCTCACTGGGTTTAATGTTCCAGTCTTTCCTGCTGAAGACATGAGAGAGAGCCCCAAACCCAGCATATTTTAATAGCAATTCTTCAGAGGAGTTAGTACAACCTGAATTGAATTCACAGGAAATTAACAGACCAAACAGATAAGCAGGTCAGTAAACCAGTAGGACCAGGCACCTTTTGCAGAATATTTCACATGTGAAGCTGCAGAACTGGTGGCCCAAGGTGTGTAAACTGCCATTAAAAGTGGCCTCTGTGCTGGAGAAGGAGGAGGGCAGAATTGCCACTGTAGCCCCCCAGCTAGAGGGGTCTTGGGAAACAGCAGGTCAGAGAGTTTGACTTCCATCCCTTCTACAACAGCAGAGCCAAAAAACATGTGCACACAGGGAAGTATGATGTCAAGGGAAGCAGCCAATATGATTTCTGTAAGGGACAACCTTGCAACCAGTCTGCTGGAAGTCCATAGGGGTGTTAACAAGAATGTAGAGATACTGGACATATTGTATTTAGATTTTCAGGTAGCTCTTGACAATTTCTCAGCAAAGGCTATGAAGATACTAAGTCACCATGGACTGAATGAAAAGTCCTTTTGTGATTTGAAAATGGAAAGGAAAGTTAAGGGTTCAACTGTGACTTTTTTTAGGATGGAAAAGCAGCAGCAACAGAACCCCCAGAAGTCACTCTGGTGTTACTTTACATCCTCACCAGCAGCCTGCAGTAACAGTGTGTGTCTGGCATGCCCAGGTTTGCAGTCAATGGCAAGTTCATCTGTCTGGTGAAGTGCTGAGCTGTGGGTGAACAACTCCAGAAGTACTTAACAAAGCCAAGGGAGGGGGCAGAAAGGTGCCACATGAGCTTCAGTGTTCACCAAGGTGATGTTTTGGGTAGAAAAATCTGTAGAATAATCTGAATCATGTTTACATGGTTCTGAACTCACAACTGGCAGCCACCACTCAAGAAAATGCTGTTGGAGTCACCATGGACTATTCTCTTTTAAAACCTCAGCTCAATGTGCCATGGCAGCCAGAAAGCCAGGAAAATGGTGAGGATCCTCAGGGAGGCTCTTCCAGCTTAGTGCACCCACATGTGGGGCAGTGTGGCTGGTTCTGGTCTCTGCACCACTAAAATAGAGCAGGTTAGAGAAAGTCAACCAAAAAGGACAAAAGGATCAGCTTCCTCAAGAGGAAAGCCTGGAAAGCCAGGATTGCTCACATTAGAGAGGAGATGGGTGTGATGTGATCATGACATTTTAATGAACTTATCTTTCAAAGAACAGAGGTGCGTGTGAAATCTGGTCACCTGGAAGTGAGGGAGTATCTTGCTTAAAAGAAAAGCATTTGTTTCCAGAAAACCAAAGGCCTTGTTGATGGTATTGGTAGTACCCCAAAGCAACCAGGATTGTTCCTCTGATCTCCTCACACCCTGTGCCCAGGACACACTGCAAATGGCTAGGCAATGTCCTGTGTTCTACAGGAAGTCAAATTTTTGCTCTGTCACTCATGAGCCAATGGCTGATCCAATCCGTGGGTGTGCAGTGCTGCTGGAGCTTTTACTTGAGAAGAAGCAGAGGTCCTGAGATCAGCAACAGGGCTGAGGTATTTCCACATGAGCCACACATTTGCTCCATTCTTCTGGCCAACTTGCTTTGAGTGTCTTTTTCCATTATGTGGTTTGCAGTTTTGTCCCAAAGGAAAAGAAATTATATGTGTGCCCTTTATGGTCTTTAATAGTATATTAAAAAAGGGGGAAAAACTCTTTGTTCTGAGTTTCCTTCCAAACAGGATTTTTTGGTTGTCTTAGGATTTTTTTTTTCCTTAATTTCTTTCACTGGGTAATGTCATCATTCATCTTTCCTGTTTTTGCTGCGGAACTTCTTAGATGGTTCACAGATGTGCACTGGAAATTAAAAGGTAGCATGCTGAATCCTGGACACAAATAATCTTAATTTGTAACTTGAGCTGTTATTGCTCACAAAAGAAGACAGAAAAGAGATTCCACTTGATCTGGCTGCTTTGGTTTCTCTTTTCCCTGGAATTTTAAAAACTGCCTCCCAAGAATTGCGCAAGAACCAAAATAGGTTTTTTTACAATAACATCAGAGCTCAGCTGGCAACCTTCCCCAAAACAAGTCTTTCCTCATCCCATAGTTCCTTCAGGCCTTTGCTAAATGTAATGGAACTTTCTAATCAACAAGGCTGTGTTTTTTCTTTTCCTTCATCTCTTCCCACTTAAAGCAGCTTGTTGTCCTGTTCAAGTATCTATTTATATTATTTACTGCAAAAACCCATGCTGATCTGTGGACACATTTCTCTGGTTCTCCCTATCAGCTGTTTATTTCAAGATTCCCTATTTTCCCACTCAAACATGTACTTGAGCTCATAGATGTGACCCCCTCTCAACCTTCCAGGTCCAAACAGAGAAGTTTCCGACTCGTCTGCTCCACATGCTGAACGTCTTTGGAGATGGACCCTTCCTAATTTTGCACCTTTCTGTTTTGGACAGGACATCCTCTTCTTAGAGGAAAGATATGACCCTTGAGGCCCACAGTGACAGCCCTATACCATCTGGCCCTGTAAAATATTATTCCCAGCTATTTCTAGTGTGTGTAACATCATATTTTCTTCATAACATGATAAAAAATACTTGGTTGGAATGTGAAGTATTCAATGGAGATGGTGGCAAACATCCCCATGCCTGCTGTCCCAACAAGCGTTAAAGCTGATTGTGCTCCTGCAGAGAAGCTGTGTGACAATTCAGCAGAGAAAGGTGGCTGAGCATACCAGGCATCTCTGGAAATTGTATCGTGTTTGTTTCCATTAGTTTCCGATCTTGGTAAACTGGGATTGACTAAATGCTCTGAGGGAGTTCAAAATGAGAACAGCTGAATCACAGCAGACTGGCTGGAGTGATGGAAGGCAACAGCAAGCAGAAATCTGCATGAGTCATCCTAAAGAAGAGGCCAGAGAAAAGGGTGGGTGTGCTTTGTACTAAAGTACATAGCTCTTCTGGGAATGTGAACTTCTCAGGAGCTTCTGCTTTTCTATTCTGGTGTAAATCCAAAGGGAATCTACTATTTTCTATGAATTGCTCTAGATAAGGATGGGTTCTGCTGGAAACAAGAGGTACAGCCCAAGTTCTTACACTCATTCTGCCTTACTCTTACTCTCAATTCAGCTGTTTTTCACCTGCTGCAGATCTATGTAAGTGGGAAGGCATCACTCCAGAACAAAGGCCCAGGGCTGAGCAGGGACAAAAATGTACCCAGAGATATTACAGGACCATTGCCTCAGCTTCTTCCACTGTGATATTCCAAAACTGTAAATAAAAGGGCAGAGGCTGGGAGCACAGTGCCTCCCACAACAGGGCCATTCCTTGCCCTCACGTTGGCACCATGCAGAGCCTTCCTTCCACACCCTGTCTGACCAGGTGTGGCATTCACCCTACTACACCTCCCACAGCTGCCAGTGCTGGCAGGAAAGGGGACTAGCAAAAGCTAATTGACTTGATAGGTGGATGCATGGATTTTTTTCTAGGTTTCCTTTGTGTGGATTGGGGGATTGGCAGTGCCACAAAGAGTGTTGGTCTGAATCCCACAAAGCAGTGTCTCAGCACCTTCACATTTTGACAGTAGCCCCACAGCCTGTGTTGTCTACTTCACAGTAAATATCTGCTTGCTAAATACAGCCACCACCAAGCCGTTGTTTGAAATCCTTGAAGGAAATTAGTTGTCCTGTCCTCTGCATATCCCTTGGTTGTTTCCAGAAGGGTGTGTGTGGTACCCTGCTGCTCTCAAACCAAAGAGTTCCTGCTGCTCATTCTGGTGCACATAGCATGCTGGTGACACTGCTCCCAATTGTGCTTCTGCTGGAATCAGCTGGGTGAAATTACTCACTTTAAATAATCTGTCATTTTGATAATTTGGGTCCTTTTAACCCCAGAAGATTTGGGATGGCCGCAATGAATTCCTGCCCTGGCAGTCTGCTGGCACACAGGGGCTGAGCCCCTGAGTGCTCACCCACACCCTCCCTGCTGCTGAGCACCTGGCAGAGTGTTTGAGGGACTCCTTCAGTGACTCCAAAGGCTTCCTCTGACCAGGCTCCTGCTGGATTTTCCACTCAGGGCACTGCTATCTGCAAGGTGTCATGCTTCCACAGCGTGGTCCAAGCAGGGATCTCAAAGCTCTGTATAGATAGAAATTACTGGCATCTCAACAGTGACCTTCCCAGCCCCAGCCTGGAAGCCACAGTACCCCCAGCTGCTCCCATAGCTCACCTCCCCTCTGCCTTGCTTCATCTTCCCATGTTTATTCCTTTTGGTGTTCTGTTTGCCAGAGGAAGAGTGCCCCCATGACCATAAACGTCCTGTTCTCCGTGGCCAGGCACCTCCACGTTCAAAGGAACTAAGCTGTGCTAATGTTTACAAGAAATATTCTAATTCCAGTGTGTGAAACTATCCTCTTGACAACATCTTTCTGTGGCTAAGCGTTAAAATGTTTATTCAGGCTGGACCAAGATCTATTTCAAGTCAAAACCCCATAGTCAGACATTCCTGCATTCTACAACAGCATTCCCTCAAGCTGACTGTGACAGGGCAAAGCTGTTGTTGTCTGGGGGACAGAAAGATTCTCTCCTGCTCATGCATTGTCTCTTTGTTTCTGAAAACAAAGTGCTGCACAGTCACAGTAAGTGATGGCTCACTAGATAAGAAGCTGCTCTGCATGTGAATGAGTGCCCAGCACTTTCAGGAAACTGAGATGGGCAGTTCCCCTTTTTAATGCTCTTTGATGTCCAATAAAAATATATTTGTGAAAATATGTGCTCCAACTGCCTGCAGCTAAGCATTGGATTTACCTGCATATTCCCACCAATCTTCAACTGCAGAAAATTATCTCATGAAAGTTTACTTCGTTTCTAGTTTTGCTGTTTCTTCTGTGAAAAATCTAGTGTCTAATGATGCACGAGCTGGGTTTTTTCAGTTTTGGTTTGTTGTGGTTTGCTTGGGGTTTTTTTAACCACATTATTAGATTTCTCCCAGAAAGTTTCTCCTTGTGGTCTTATGATATGGATAATCTTCAGGGTATTTATGGCATGTATCTTCCCAGATTACATTTCCCAGCAAATGTAACCACATGAACAAACAGAACTATAATGATATATTCCTGCACCTTCTATATATGTAAGCATTTGACATGTGTATAAAAATACAAGGCTTGCATTGATAAATGTGATTCTCTGCAGGGAGACACTGTGGCAACAAATATGTGTATATCTACCTGTGTATATCATGCCTTCCTTTTCCAGAGTATGGTATTACTAACTTGGAAAACTGAAAAATAAGAAGAAATGATCACACTTTCTCAAAAATGATAAGATTTTAAAACATCAATATAGAGTGAATTCTCTGCCCTTCAGTCTTCAGTCCTCCGGGTTCTGCTCTAGGACATACTTTCAAGTTTAAAAGAAAAGCATTGTTGAGATTCCTATATAATCAAACCAGGGCTTGAAAAGACACCATTTGTCATGAGCCACACACTGAATCTGTGAGAGCTGGCAGCAGTGACAGTATTACAATTATCAGTAACATTTTTTCCACATAGGATAAACACCATTTGTCACTTCATAAGCTTTTGGATGTGAAAATGGAACTATGACTATCTCCTTTTCTCATCCAGATGTAGATGATGTTGCTTCACTTTCTGACAATGTATTAGTAGACATCATTAAATGAAATTTAAAGCCTCCTCCCTTTCAGCTCCCCTCCTTACTCCCCAGTTCTGACACTGTTTTCTTGATCACTGATACAGAAGCCATCCAAGTGCTTTATTACTGATTGGCTGTATCACTTCATAGTCAAAATGTGCTATACCAGAAAGGAAGATCCAAAAAGGATGACAAAGAAGTGTGTGGGAATATGTGAAGTTGTTAATATCCATACTGGAAAAATCTGGTATTGATTATGGCAGTACTTTTCAGAATTGCAGGTCTAGGGTTGGTATGACAGAGGTAAATTTGTAGCTAAATTGGATACCTGGGTATCTTTTTGTTATGACAGTTGCACCCTGTACAGAAATGTCAATAAAGCTGTTAGCTATCCATTCCATATGTCAGCAAACAGGAGAGGGATGTGTGTGACCACATCCAGGGGTACAGCTGGGAATGTTTACTGCAGCACTGCAGAGCAGAGGAAACTAGAAAGGATCCTGGCCAGGATTTCCAGCTACTCCCAATGTAATATTCTGGTGTACATCATCCAGGAAATCTGTGTGAGTGCTGGGTGTATAACAATTTTGATCACCTCTAAAAATCTTCAGCCAAAAGAAGCATGCCACTAAGTGAAGAACAACTGCAGGGTGCTGGATGGACCATTGTTTTTTTCAACAAAGTTAAAAAGCGATTTTTAATGACCACAGATAAATAGCATCCAGGTAATGCCTCTTGCTGCTGAGATGTCATAACAAGGTATTTCCTAAGGGACACAGTGGAAAATCAGACCAAAAAATGGCCAGCAGCACATCTGTAGTTCCTATGTATTTCTTTCTGAAATCTCTCTCTTGCTCTCATATGCCCAGGTCTGAGCCACAGGGATATCTCCTTGAGGGATTTTGTCCCCTTGAGTGACTATCAGAGTCCTGCTTGCTGGTGTGCTCTGCTCCTGCCTGGGCTTTGGACACTGGCAAGTCATAAGCTTCCCAACTGTTTTTCTTTTATTGGTCTGGGTTTTGATCAGGCAGTGCCCTCCAAAGTGTTGAGAGGCAGTCTGGATATAGCTGCTCAGGCCAGAAGCCTCTCCACCTCACAAAGCCAAAGAAAATGTAGATTTCTTTGCAGACTTGTCACAAGAGACACACAGCTCCCCTCTGCACACCCCTGTCCTCACCTTGGCAAGCAGTGGTGCCCATGTTTGGGGAGGGAAGCATGGCTGGGCTGTTCCCTCTGCCCTCCCTGGAGGAGACTGTCCTTCCTGGGCCCTGAGTTGATGCCTGTGGTAGCCTGCACTCAATACTCCAGGGAGAGCAGCACAACGAGTGCAAGATTCACCTGCTCACCAAAAAGGAATGTTAACTTAAAGGGAGACACTGTATTTACAGTTCTTGAGAGACAACACCCTACAGCTACCACTAGGAACAAAGCAATGACTTAGTGGGGGACAAAAGTTCCACGTACAAGAAGATGAGATGAAGCTTGTTAGAAACTGCAAAGTGACATAATCTAAAAAACTAAAGGAAGTGCTGAACAGGCTCAGCTTTATTCTGTGTACTGCAATAGTCTTTCCCCACGTCATTGCACGAGATGCCTTCACCAAGGCCAGGTACACAGTGATGGGCCATGAATGACACAGGTGCTGTGCCCAAGCTTTAGCATTGTTCAAGGCCTGGTTTCCTGCCCAGTGGGCAGCCCCAGCCTTGCCATCAGCTCCCACATGAGAAGCAGTGCACTGAGGAAAAGCCCCCTGCTTTGTCCCCCTTATGGCATCCCGGTTCTGGGGAGAATGAGGACCAGCCAGAGGGATAGGCCTTTCACCCTCCTCTGTTCCTAAAATACCTTGTTTCTAACCTTAAACAGCCTGGACACTTAGCATCTTCACTGTCTTTGATCCTCTCACATCTACTCTGGCTGCCTGCAGTTTCCAGCCTGGGAAGAATGGAAATTTCATGATAGTCCTCCTCCATTTAAGCACGTGCCTGTCTTGGGGTTGAGTCATCCCTGGTGAGATGATTTGCAAAGCAAAGCCTTCCCGACCTGAGCTCACTGAGCTCTGGGTACTGCCTTGCCAAACTGCCTGTGTGCCCAGGGCTGTGAAAGGAACACTCTCAGGAGTCAGCTGGTTCACAATGCACAAGCTCAGAAGCATCAGAAAAAGTGTTTGACCTTCGTGTGTCAAGTGTGCTAGAAATGGATCAGTGTGAGGCAGTGAGAGGCACAGGTGCCTTTCGACCAGGAGAAAAAAGGAACTTGGCAAGTCTTTTGATGTATCTCAGTGAGCAAGCAGCAACACCAACAAAGACAAGAAAAGATTTAGAAAAGCATACTTGTAATAGCTGAACACAAAACTGTCCAAAAGTAACAATTTTGATAGCTTCAGAGACAATTTGCCTTGTGTTGTGCCGGATTTGCTGTCATTTCACATAATATGAAAACTTGAAAATAAGACACAGTCAAAATGTTCTGGAGAGGTAATGGCTGTTCATTTCCTAGGCTAACATCCTGCCTCAGGTGAACTTTCTCCATCCTACAGTCAAAGGTGGGAGGTGTCCATAGGCCTCCAGATGGGGGTGATTTAGGCCATATTACTTAGAGCTACTCTAAGAGGGGAGAGACAAGGATATGAAAACAATCCTCCCCTTTTACCTTTCTGCTTCCCTCCTACAGTGAAAAATCTCCACTCCCCGTGGGCTTTCCTATGACCCTGGTCTGGGAACCTCAGATGTTTAATCAACGAAGTCAAGCAAAGCAGAAACTGAAACAAGGACTGTGACTAATTAAGATGTTATCTTGTGAGCACATTCAGATGAAAGTTCCTGGGAAGAGAATACAAAAATTGTAAGTAGCTGGAAAGTGGTTCTTTTCACCAACCTTAAAGCAGGGTACCACATAATAACTCACAGCTGTGCATATTTGATCCTCATCTAGCATCAGTTCATGCATTATTTACATCCTTATTACTGGCAGTGGAGTTGAACAGAAATCAGTTATAGCAGAATATCTGTAACACCTGATGGGAGACAAGCATTTTGCATAGCTCACACTTGTGGCTGAGCATGGTCCAGAAAGGAGGGGCAGAGAAGGTAGAAAAGCAACTGAGCCCAGAGAAACTGGAACTCTTTAGAAATCAGACAAAAGGGAAGAGGAAGCAGGTCTTGGAGCATGAGCAAACGTTCAGTGGATGGGAGAAAGAAAGAAAACTTGTTCACTTTGCTTCTGTCCAGAGCTGCAGCAGAGAGCAGTTGAAGTAAGGAGAGGCATGAGTGGAGAGAATTAGCAATGCATGAAGCACCAGCATGCTTCAGAGAGTGAGCTGAAGTCCTTGTTACCAGTGTCCTTTGATGGCCTGTGCTAAAGGTGAGGGGTCAGGCAGGTTTCTTGGCCACTAACCCAGGCAGAGAGCTGCTTCCTGGCTCAGACATGTCTAACAAGGCACAAAGGGCTTTGGCACTCCCCTAAAAGAGGAGGTGAGGCACACCACACCCTGTGGTGACCAGGCAGCCTCCTGCCATCAGGAATCCCAGGACTGCTGTCATGTAGCCTGCTTGTGGAGGTGATTGGTGACAGCTTTTGTATGGATGACTGCCTATGGAGAAATGGATGGACACAACCAATTACACTTCAGCAGAGCACTTGACAGCTGGCGGCAGCTGAAAACTTTACCTCCTTTCCAGTGAGCTCTAGAACAAAACCATGAAAACGTGTGTTTTCTCTATCTGAAGATCATTTTGGCTCCTTCATGCTGTCCCACAGGCACACTGGAACAGAATACTTCTGCTGTCTTTACATAAATGCTCCAAATTCCTTGCTGGACAGAAGGTACAACCTTCCAGACAGGCTGCCAGGCAGAATTGTTTGGGTCTACTGCTGTCTCATTGTTATTAACAGAAGTGTATTCCAGGACCACATCCAGCTGCAGGCAGAAGCAGGCAGGAAGCTTCTCCTGCCTCCTTCTGGAGCACACAACCTCCCACATGCCATCTGCTCTAAAAACTGGAATCCAAGCCCAGTCCTGTCCTTCAGGCAGTAACATGACTATACCCAGGTCAGCTGAAACCAATTTCTCCATTTGAATAAGCAGACCTCCAAGTATAACTTCTCTGATGCACACAGTAGCACAATGCTGGATCATCACACATAAGATGAAATTAGCCTTTTTCCTGCCCTGTACTCCCAAGTCAGAGCCAATTCTTCACAACTGGTCCACATGGGTCATAAAACAGTAGCACAAGATTGCAAAATCTCTGTGTGCTGGCCTGGCTGCAGAGGAGGAACGTGAGGCAGAAGTCAGCAGCACAAGGCTCACGTCAGGTCAAGTTCCTGAATACATGGAGGGTTTAAACTCAAGCATGTTACCAGCTGCAGCCACCCAAGGCAGCCAAGGCTCAACAACAAGCAAAACCTCTGTGTGTGAAGAAAAAAGGTCCAGAGCTGTACTAAGGGGCATGGCCCATTTGGAGGACCTCTGAGCAGTGGCCCCCAGGGGAGGCATAGCTGCCAGTGTGCATAATTGCCAAGGGGTTTAAAGGGAAAACCCACAGCACAGCAGGACTCCTAATGTTGTCCAGATCAAAGCAGCTTTGTGGTTTAGAAAATGTGTCATCAGAGGGAGGGAAAAAATTAATGTCAACTTCTTCCAGGACAGCCTAGTAGTGCCTACTTGGTACAAACACCTTGTGTGAGATTGGTATAACCCTCACAGACATTCTGGAAAACTGCCAGTGGGCTTGAGAAAAGAGGGTAGAGCAGCCCCAGCAGCCCCAGACCAAGGACAAGCTCATGTGCATGGGCTAGGCCTGTAGGCTACACCCCAATGCAGCCAGTTCAGCCTGCTTTCCCCTTCCAGGGCACCTGGACAATTTTGACTAGTCTTCCATCTTCTCTAGTGTTTCATGGTGATTTGGGAAAATGTAAGGAGGCATAGCTTCAGCTTTCCAGAAACTTCCCTTGCAAGGCAGCCTTGCACAGGACAGCTATAGAAAAACTCCTTATATTCCCGCCAAGTTCCTAAGTTCTTCTGTGCAAGGGTGAGGTACAGATACACCTCAGCATTTGCTGTTTGGAGACAATCCTACACTTGAGACCTTTATCTAACTCACCTGATTTGCCCTTACCCCAGAGTAAGGGCAGATCACTCCTTGTGACTGATGTAAGCAAGCAGCAGGACAAGCCTGGTGTGGAGGAATATGTTTGTTGGCACGTTCCATCCATCCAGCTATCCACAGATGCCTAACGAGACCCAGGAAGGCAGCCACAGGCCAGGCAGCTCAGACCTCATCTGTAATTGCTTCTTGTGCAACAAGCTGCAATCATGTGAGAGCTACAGACATTAAGACTATTGCCCCAGCAGAGCATAAGCAGGAGGAGAGACCTCCCTAACACAATTTCAGTCCAGAACATCTCAGGAACCCTGTGTGCTATGAGAATGACATTTAATGGGCTAAATCCTGAAGGCCTTGCTCAGTATTTTTCTGGAATTGCAAAGTATTTGTGGAGGCTGTGCAGAAGCCTTACCTGGCTAAATGCTTTGAGACCAGGAGCCCTGCTTTCCCTCAGTACATATCTAGCACCACAAAAGCCTGCTTTGCTTTACAAAGCACAGAGAAGGGATTCTCTGCCCTGAGGAGTCCACACTATAGGAGATGTCAATATGAGGATGGGCAGTCTCTCAGTCTTGTAGTGGATTAGTCTCCATTAACCTTTAGGTCTTTCAGATTTTTGCTATATTTGAAAAAAACAAACAAACAAACAAACAATGGTGTTGTGAATCCCTTTAGAAACCTAAGGTATCAGACCACTCTTGCTTGTTTTCCAGTGAGACTTGACAGGAGCAGTGGCTGGGCAGCTTCAGAGGAGTTTTTGCTTGTTCATAACATTGTGGCAGGTGCTTAGCAGAGGTACATTTCTCAGCCCTCCCAGGAAAATGGAGAGAGAGCTGGGAAAGAACAGGTATCTGAGTCCTTGCATCAAAACAGGTGATGAAGTACTACACACTGTAGCACTGTGTATGTTCTGTGCATTTTCTGAACCCGGTGAAGCCAAGGGATTCTGTGGCATTGGGTACAGACACTCAGCCTATGGTAGGCTGGGGCAATTGTTTCTTAAAGAGCACAGCAAGAGGTCACAAAGAAAGATGCATCTCCTCTTCAGTATTTATCATTAGGGCTGAGGCTCTTTCAAGGATTCCCTGCCCTCCAATCTCTGGCAGACTGAGTTCAAATGAGAACACAAATCTCACTGATAAGGTTGTAAAATATGCCAACAGAATGTCAGATATGATTAAAAAGGAAGATAATAGTGATGGGATAGCTCATGGGGGGGAGACTGCTGAATCAGTTGTAAAAACGGACAATATGTTAAAGGAAGCAGCAGAGCCCAAGCAGAGTGAAAAAGTTTACACTGCACAGCAAAAGTAAAATCTGGGTGCTAGTGCAGAGAGCTTTACTATGAGCACACCAGTCAGTCACTATGGGAGGTTTGGAATATCTTCAGGGAATTCTTATGACATCCAAATGGGATAACTTCCAGAGATACCTGTGATTTCACTACATCAATGTGTTGCATTAGATTCCCTGCTACACTGATTTTCAGCCTGGACATATATCTAGATGAACTGTCCCTGGGTAGTGGTGGTGGTGTATGTCCTTAAAGAAATTAGTTCTTTAACACTGCCTGTGCAGCACCAAGGATATAGCAAGGAGAGGAACTCCCCACGCACACCCCATTAGCAGGATCACAAGGACAACTTCCCTATTCCTCATTACATCAGCTGCTGTGGCATATATGCTCCAGGTCACCCAGGAATGGCCATACAACTCCTGCCACTCAGATTACAACCATACACATATTTGCACAAGAAAAGGCTGGAGGCTGAGGTGGAACAGGAAAGAAAAAGCTGGGTAGAGAGCTGGTGAAGGGCAGGACAGGTGTCACAGTGCCCTTTCAGCCACCCCAAAGCACCTCAGCAGAACCAAGAGGTGATGTGGTACAGGTGAAGAGGACCTTGCCTGTACCTCAGAACAAAGCAAGGCACAGGGAAGAGCTCTTACTTTCCTGGCTCATGGTTTCTTGCTTATGTTTTTTCTGAGATAGTGACCCCACAGGAAGCTTCAGGCACACAACAGGCCACTTCACCCAAATCTCAGCCTCATTTATTGCCTTGTGTCCCAGCTTGTTATTAGGGAAAAGTTGGAGCAGGCAGACCCTGGCAGCTCAGCCTGGCACACCCTTGGGCCCCTCGGATACTGTGGCCATCCACAGGTACATTGTGCCCCGGGCACTCTCTTGGCATGCTCTGCCTTTCCCTTCCCAGCCACACAGGCACTCTCCTTGTCCCCAGCACACCCATGGGTCTCCAGTGAGCCACAGCTCCCACCTTGGCCAAGCTGAAGGAATGCAGCAGAGAAAGCAAATGCTCTGCACCCATGAGAGGGTGTTTCTGTGTAAACTGTCAGTGTACCAGCGGGTACTGACACACAGCCCTGGCACAAATGCACTCAGCTGTAACCTTCACACAACAGAACTCCAGACAAGCCTAAGTTGATGGCGGGAGCTGAGGCCATGGCAAGGGAGCAGGTTTCTGGCCACCACCAGCAGAAATTTGGGTTAATCTTTCATATCAACAAATCTTCCCCTTAAATTTAAAACTCCCTCTCATCTTTCTGCTTTCCTACTCTACACCAAACATGCTTTACCTAGTGGTGATTTACTGCTAGTGAATCAGATGAAATAACCACTTTTCTTGCACTGTCACAAAGCCCCATTTTGGGGTAACTGCATGTGTGGAATTTTCCAGGCAGTTGTGATAAGCAGCCCGTGTGAACAGAAAAATAAACAATATGGCTTTTAGATGCTACTTAAATTGCCCTGGATTGTTTCCGCAACACCTGCACAGGCCCTTAACCAAAGCCTCTGGCTGCCTGCAAGGGAAACAAGGCATTTGATGCTATCATGACAACCAGATGCCAAGCAGAGAATTTAGAAAGTGTCAGCAAACAATACTGGAGTTGTTGGGATATTTTAAAGTGTCTCGAGCAGCTGTAGCCAGCTAGAGTATATAAAAGGGAATAGCAATTAATTCACCGTGGTCCATACCATTGATCTAACACACACAAACAGGAGGAGAAGGTGACTAAATGTCATGTTTCTGGCTTATATCTGAAACCCAGGTAACAGATTTCCAGTTCTTTGCCAGATATGGTAGAAAAAAATGTGCAGTGATGTACTGCAGTGGCTGTGGAGTCAGATAAATCCAATAAGAGGGGTTGTTTTCTCTAAACCATAGACAAATGAAAAGTATAGAAGAAAAGCCCAGTTTCAAGTCAGTTGTTTCCCTCCTATTGTTAATTTAATTTTCACATTTCACTGAATTATTTCTAATTGGTGGTATGTTACATAAATCCCTCTTACCCGAAATCAGATTTTTACAGATTCTTCCATCCACTCCTGCTCTTCTTAAAGTCAGCAGGAGTTTTGTTGATAGTCAGGGGAACTAGCTCCAGTGCAGATCCTGGTCATGAGAACCAGTGTACAGGCATCAGAAAGGTGAAGGCATATACATGGGAAGGCTGTGAGCCTCCCTCCACACATGTGCTTTAGCAGAAGGCACAGAAAGGGGCACATTTAGAGGGCAGTCCCATTTCTGGGTTTGGCAGGGATGCTGTGCTTGCTATATGAACCAAATGCCCTCAGATGATGTGTTGTACAGCAATATATATGCCCAGGGTAGAGAAAAAGGGCTAGAAGGGGCTCCTGGGATCATCAAACTGAGCTCTTGACTGCCACAAACACTGCGTCTTAATTCCCAGTATGAATTTTCAGACAGGACAAGAGGGGATATTCTCACCTTCCCCTTGCACCCCACCCCCTTGACACTGCATACCACAGGCTGGCCAGGCTGTTCAGCCCCCCTGGCCGTGTGTGTGAGCTGCTTTCTCACTGTGCATCTGCCTGTCAGAGCCCCTGAGGTTATCATGTGTCCTTGAAAAGCCTTTGAATGGCCTGGCAGTCTTGTTCCCCAGCCTTAAGCACTGAGCTATACGAGGGAAGAAGGCCATACACGTTATAGCTACATTTGTTGGCCTGGGTCTGCCCCCTGACCCCTTCCAAAACACCTCATTTGACAGTTTCCTAGAGTAGACCCCCCACTTCACATCCTTCACAGCCTGCCCCATGCCAAGGACTCTGTCCTCCCTCATCTCCTCTGTGACACACGTCCGAGCCTTTCGGTCCTTCACATCCCTGGTCACTCGTGTGGTCACCTGCACACCCCTTCCCCAGCAATCTTCTGCACTTTCAGACATCTGCCTTCCCCATCCCTGATGAGCATTTGGCTGCAGCACCAGCTCCATAGCCCACAGGTGATCCTAAAAAGGCAAGAAGAGAGCAAACCCTGTGACACTGCTACCTACACCTCCCTCTCTTTGCTTTTACTGTCAAATGGGACTCAAAGGTACCAGAAAGGTGCAGGCATGGGACATTGTCCAGATACAGCTCACATCTCTTCTGTGAATTACAAGCAGGAGAACTTATGGGGTGGTTGTGGGCAGTTCCCAGAAACAGCCTCAGTGTTTTTCTTCAGCTGGCACTGCACCTCAGGTAGTCCTTGGAGGCTGGAGCTGAGGCAGCACGCAGCAGCTCGGGGACTGCTCTGTGCATGGGCAGGAACTCAAAGGTCACAAGAAATGCAGAGGCTCTTGGAGTCACGCACAAAGGCTGGCTGTGCCAGATAAGCTGGGAGCACCTTGCAGAGAGCAGAGCCACACAGCCCATGGGGAAAAAAATCAGCCCAAAGGCTTGAAAGGAGACAAATTTCTTACAAACCATACTTTTCCTGCAACACCAACAAATTGTGCTCAAGAAATACACCTCTTCTAGAAAAATTCACCTGACTTGCTCCTTCTCTTGAGCAGTGTTTCCAAGCCCAAAGTGAATGCGAACAGATGTGAGTATGTCAGAGGCTGTGAAAAACTGGAAAATCTTTATGGGAAATGGCAGCCTCAAAGAAATACACCCAGGACTGACTTTGAAACTTAATGATGGTAAGGAATGGTGTCAAAGGGGATGACTTTAATGAAATATCCAGCCAGCTCACCTGTTCTGCCGCTCTCAGGGCTCCTGCTACCTTCCGAAGGGCCGGTGCTCCTGATTCTCCCTGCCTGGCTACCAAAACCTCCACTGCTTGTCTCAGGATACAGCCTGAGATTTTTGTTTTATCATTCTGTAATGCAATGACAATGTAATATTTAAGAGGTGTATGAAATTAAATGTGGTCTCAAACTAGGTCTCCTCATGAGTTGTGCACAAGGTGCATTATTCATTTTCATATTTAATTCATTCCAAAACTCCAATTGTGGAGCCTGTTGATGTGTGCCCGCCTGAAGCAGCACAGAATCAGTGTTTCTCACCACAGAATGTATGGGGACCCACACCACACATCATGGAGAGCTCTCTTCTACTTCTTGGGTGTCTTGAACATAACTACAGAAGTTCATATCTGGATTCAGATGGCTCAGTGACTTGGGCTGTGACCTGCAGTTAAAGGTGGCTTGCTGCTCTCTGGGCTCATTTTTCAGAACTTCTGAGCATCAAACACAGCTTCAGGAGCTAAGCTTTGAAATTATAACTATTATTTGGTGATAGATATTGTGAAAAAATAGGTATATCTCAAATTGTGTCCCCCAAGTTTTTTAATTTTTCACTTTAATCTATCTCAGTTTTGCCAAATCAAAACTACCCTGCCTTAGTCTAGCTCAGTTTGCCATTAGCTATGGACATCACCCCCACAGAAGAGTAGAAACAACCATTTCTTTTCAGTAGCAGTGTTTGAACAGCATGCAGCAACTAGGATGTAAATTTACCCATGGAGCATTCAGGAGAAAACCAATTTTGTATTATTATATATAACAATACAAAATAAGTTAGATACTTATACAATACTCAATAAGTTAGAACCACACATTTCAAACACTGAATGAGATGATGAAAAAGCTAAAAACAGAATATATGATCAGGTAATTAGCAGTATGCAAAAAGGGACTGAATTAAAGTGGCAAAGGACGCCCTGGTCCTGGTCTTTCCAACCTCTGTCTCCTTGAGTTTGCAGCCTTANATGTATTTTTAATATATATATATATTTATATATGTCTTGTGTATGTAAGGGAGCACTGCCTTTCCAGCTGCCTTGTAGCCTAGATCACACACAGTGGCTGGTTTTCCTGCTGGTGTCATAGCATCAGCAAGCTGTGAGAGGCATATCAATGACAAGGCCTTTCAGATTTCTTCAGGGACATGCTCCATGCCTAACATGCAGTGATACTGCAAAAATATTTGTGAAAGGAATGGGAAAAATTTTGAAAGCTTCTAGGAAATTAGCTTTCTAATTAGATTTGGCTGAAAGAAGAAGCATTTTAATGGGAAATTATTTTTCTTCTATTTCTTCTATTCTATTTTTCTTCAATTTCTTCTATTTACTTGTCTTTTGTAGACATTGCCCATTTTGCTTACTCAGTTTGAAGGAGAGAGAGCAAAACCTGATATTTTTACTTTCCAAAATTATTTGTATGTGCATGACATGAAAATTGAGATTTAATGTGTGAGTTTTAACATAAGAAAACACTTTTTCACTGTGAGGGTGACTGAGCATTGGTGCAGGGAGGTTGTAGAGTCCCCATCCTCGCAGACATTCAAAAGCCATCTGGACACAGTCCTGGGCAACCAGCTCAAAGTGAGCCTGAGCAGGGGTTTGGACCAGGTGGCCTCCAGAGGTCCCTGCCAGCCTCACCACTCTGTGATTCTGTTCATTTGGGCTAAATATGTGAATCTCATGATTTAGATTTTTCATTTATATAATGTTATTTACTGTCATCTATCTGCAAATGGCAAAAGTGGTACTCAGTAGTTTTCACTTATTTTTGAGTCATTAAACCCTAAATGTTTTCCAGTAGAAATACAGATTTATCTCCAGTAAAATGAAACCTAATCACTGGGAGTTTAATTTTCTTACTCATGGTTTACTGAGTCTCTTGGTCCTGGATCAGTGAATCCCAG
>VXAX01004331.1:64431-82591 GCA_013399835.1 Leptocoma aspasia
TTGTGTGTATATATATGCACACACACACACAAGAGTGCACCTCTATATTTATGTTACATATGTACTGATTTAAATACTCAGCATTTTTAATATATGTATATCCATAGAGTATTTTCAGAACTATATATATGTATGTATAAATATGTGTGTATATGTATTTTTAATATATATATANCTGTGAGGGTGACTGAGCATTGGTGCAGGGAGGTTGTAGAGTCCCCATCCTCGCAGACATTCAAAAGCCATCTGGACACAGTCCTGGGCAACCAGCTCAAAGTGAGCCTGAGCAGGGGTTTGGACCAGGTGGCCTCCAGAGGTCCCTGCCAGCCTCACCACTCTGTGATTCTGTTCATTTGGGCTAAATATGTGAATCTCATGATTTAGATTTTTCATTTATATAATGTTATTTACTGTCATCTATCTGCAAATGGCAAAAGTGGTACTCAGTAGTTTTCACTTATTTTTGAGTCATTAAACCCTAAATGTTTTCCAGTAGAAATACAGATTTATCTCCAGTAAAATGAAACCTAATCACTGGGAGTTTAATTTTCTTACTCATGGTTTACTGAGTCTCTTGGTCCTGGATCAGTGAATCCCAGCAGGGCTCCAAAGGCTCCAGTAATCTAATTGTTATCATTAATAACTATTATTTTCTTGGAAAGACTTTGAGCTCTATAAGGCACATTCAAATACCTACCAGTGAGTAATAGTAATCATACATGAATATTGAGACACATGGCACGGCTCCCATCCTTCAGGTACTAATAGAGATGCCCTGTAAACATCTGTGGGCTGTTCTTGGAAGGAAGCCAAGGCAACTTAAAGGAAATACCTGTCAGTCTCACCCACAGCGACCCTGGGTTCTAACCCCTGGTAGGGTCTGTTTCTGGAGTTCCACTAATTCATTTTTGAAGCAGGCAATTACCTATTTTAACCAACCTTACCAAAATGAACACACCTCTTACAAGAGCACCAAGCATCCCAGGAAATCCATGCAAATACTCTTTTGCCTTCTTGAAAGCCTGCTTGTGCTGCGTACAGAC
This sequence comes from Leptocoma aspasia, assembly GCA_013399835.1. Taxonomy (NCBI): domain Eukaryota; kingdom Metazoa; phylum Chordata; class Aves; order Passeriformes; family Nectariniidae; genus Leptocoma; species Leptocoma aspasia. The sequence goes on from VXAX01004331.1 coordinate 65,475, forward strand.
TAACAAATCAAAGTGCCTGCAGTGGTGACTAATGCCTCCCTTGAAGAAAAAGACTGGTTTCTGTGATCTGCTGCACTTAGCAAACCTGCCTTTCTTCATTCTCACCAGTGTAAATAAAGACTAATTTAACTGAAATCAATGGTTATACCAGTGGCAAACTGGGGTATAGCAGGATTTGGTTCAAGCCCATGGTGGTGAATATACAGTTGTTGACAAGTGTGCATATCACAGGCCAATTACTCAGCTTTCAAAAAGACTGGGAAGCCTTGACATTGTGTATTACATTTGTACCAGCTAAAGTCTGCTCTGTGGAGTGACCCTTCTCATCCTGGCCCAAAAGGTAAAGGAAGAGAAAAACTCCCATATTCTCCTTATTCTGTTATTCATTAGCGTTTTTCTACATACTAATAGCACTCCAAATGCCCACCCTTCCTCCAGGGTCTACTATGAAGGGAAGAGTGTTAGAGGAATGACTTTTCAGTGGAGGAAATGAATGGACCAATGAATTAAGGAGACAACACCTTCCAAAACATGGGGAAAGACAAGAAAGGATGGCTGAGAGGAGGCAGTCACTCACATGCCACATGCCTCGGAGAGCCTTTGTGAGTCTCTGTTTTTCATTCAGCCTTATTTCACAGTTGCATTCATTTGCTCCAGCCTTCACACAGACTGACATGAGCAAAATTGTCCATCAGTGTTAGAAATGGTCCAGCTCTTACTTGATAGTTGTCTGCTGTCACAGATTTTGTATTAGCCCTGGCTGCCTGGAAAACATGGCTCAGAGTCTCATCTTGAGCACCTTGCCTTAAGTCTGAAGTTAAAAGCAGGGGTTTTTTTCCTATTTCTGATGTAATATACTTGAAACACATGCACTGAACTCAGGAAATTTCTGCTACTTTATATTCCTTGATAAAGGCTCTTCCAAAAAAAGTGCCTGTATGTGTTGCAGTGTTTGCTAGAGGCACAGTGGTAAACGGGTACTCTGTGTCCTTTTAGTTGGCATTAAGATTGTAATGAATCATTGATAAAGCTAATAATGTACTCAGTTTAATCTAATATTACAGCACAGTAGCTGCACCCAGTGCTTACAGCTCAGGAATATACAAAAGTAATTAATTTTACACTACTGCTGCTAACTGCAATTGAACCTCTCCAGGTCATGAAATTTTGCTAAAGCCAGTGATAAAAATGATCACTGTAGAATAAGCAGGGGTTGAGTTTTAAAGAGCTGAGCCAGATTCAGTGGCACAAACAAAAGAGGGTAATTGTATCTGATATATATCTGATGTATCCCAAGCAGCCCATAAAAAGCTATTGACAGCTATGTATGAAATAGAACTACATGGGAGCTCACTTCAGATAGGAATTGTTGCTTCCCAAGTCTTTCATGGAGCATGATGGATGTTTACTTTATAAGCACGTTCATTTCATTTGCAAAGTAAGAATAGATAATATGGGCCCAAAGTAATCATAGCCCTGAAGCCAGCCCCTTTGTTGGTATGTACCATAATAGCTCCTTGATGGGAGTCATGCAGTCATGGGCCAGGTGAAGCTCTGATCCACTCCCTTAAATTACAAACTAAGCACTAAAAACTTAGATCAGAGTATTATATTCCAGCTTACTATATATTTAAGTAGTATCCACAGTCAGACAATTCTCATCTGGTATCATATCCTGCCAAGGTGGAAAAATTTAGTTAAACTCATTTCTCTGACAGCAAAAGCCAGAACCAAATTAAGCCCAAATTTATGCTGGTCTGTGGATCATCACAGCCCAAGACATTCACAAGGGAATTTACTGTTTCTTCAGTAGCAGCAATGCTGCATTTTGTGCCTCTCCAGAAACTGTACTGTTGGCTACATCATAAGAAGCAGAGTAGGATAGGAAAGGAGAGGACAGGACAAGGATACATTACTGGCTTGAGCTTGTAATTCCATCAGGCTCCGTCTTCTGCCACATGTAATTCTTTTGGAAATGTTTCCATCTCAGAGACTACCATCATGCTACCATCTGCCAGGCTCACTCTCCGGACTGAGCAAGGGAACATCAGCTCAAGCCTCCACCACCCTCTGAGGGAAATCATCCTCTTCCCACACAAATGCCCAGCATGCCCCATTTTTAAAGGAAAATCAAACAGATGGTGTTGACCAAACAGGAATTTATTGGGCAGGAGAGTTGAGAGCAGAAAAAACTCCCCAAAGACAAGCAGTCATTCCACAGCCCCAGGTGAAGAAGAGCTTGGCTCTTGGTGGAGGCCTGTTTGGCCAGATAGCCACTACCCCCCACTGCTCAGGGTGGGCTAACCAGAGATGCCTTCCTCCTTAGCCCCTGCAACCTGCTCTGCTTCCACTCATGCCTTTCTGCACCATCTCAGCAGCAAGCAGGGAGGGCAGCAAGTCCTCTGCCTGGTCCCTTCCCTTATCCATAATTTCTTTACCTCAAGATGAAAAAAGCAGGTAATTATTCACCCTACTCAGGTGGGGTTGGTTTGCCCCCTGGTATCATAACAAATGGGTGTATTTCACATCAGATTATGGCATGGCTACTCTTCTTCCTCACACTACCAGGACTAGGACAAGTCAGACGTGGTGGGACAGAGCTGGGCATCAGGTCCTAGCAAAGTCAACAGTCCCCAGAAGGTTAGGCTCCTGTGTCATGTTTAGCAGCAGTGCTAATGAAGCAGGAGAGCTCAGTGGAAAAAAAGTCCAAAGGCAGATATAAACATTAACAGAGATGGAACAACACGAGGAAACAAGAGTAATGTAGCCAACTGAAATAACACTGAATGCTGGAAAACTGCTATCAGTCTAGGAGATAGCCTGTCAGAGCTGAAAAACAGGGCTTTGGCACAGGGTTTGCCACCTCTTGATTTGAGCTTTAGAGCTAATCTATTTTGTTTTACTAGTTTTATGTACCTTGTCCAGCTGGATGGAGTTTTACAGAGAACGTTCACTGTGTTGATCAACAACGAGATGAGTTTTGTCGAAAACACAACTCTTCTGGCAGTATGTTGAGTTTTATGGAGATAGTCACTTCAGAGTGTTATTTTGAGCATTCTACTGGGAAGTCTTTATCGCCAGGACCATTTGGTTAAACAGAGAAGATTCTTACAACTATTCAATGTTGCTTTTTAACAGCAAAGGTTTCTACAGAGTCACCATTTTATCTCTAAAGTTGCCATAAATTTCCATCAGCTACTTTCCTCTTTCACTAGAGATTTATGATGATAACAACAATAATAGGTCATAAACAATTATGAAAGGTCCTAGCAAACTCATTTCTGTTCAGAAGGCTAGGAACTGCTTTGACTATTGTCCCTGCTATTCACAAATCCCTTCATCAGTTGAAGGCTCTTCTGTTCATGTGCTCATTTTCTTGCCATTTGTCCTGGCTTTCTTCAACTGCCCTTTAGTTTTGCATAGTGGAGATTAAAAGGCAAAAAAAAAGAATAATGAAGAAAAAAGACCCAATTGCTTGAGATGATTTTTCTGCTTGGTGGGAACGTCTGTCTCTTCAAGGAGACCAATTAAGATTCTCATCATCTCTCTGGACCTAATCTAAATATGAATAAAATATCAAACTCTTCTTAAAATTGTTCCTTGTTCTTCTTACCATACTGAAATTAACTTTTTGACACGATGCCTGGCAGAACTTCTACAGAAAAGGCACGATTCCTCCCCCTCCATATTCGCATAATAAAATGCAGTTGCATGTGTTCACTGGGCAGTGCTACTGTAACAATGGACACCCCTCTTCCCCAAAAAATCCCAACCCTCACATGTAACAATTCAGAACTGTCCCAAAGTTTGGGGGGTTTGGATATCCAGATTATGACACATCATTTATGAACATACAGCACCGTATCTTTTAATCTGCTTAAAGATAGAAAATTTTACTGAGCACTGAACATCTCATAGAAAGATGAAAATCTTGTATATGGGAACATTTGCAAGGTTCTTGCTCATTTCTGGATAATTATGGTCATTTCCACAAGTAATTACCCAAATTGCTCTTGCAATCAATGTAATTGTGCTAAGTTATTTAAAAAATCAGCTTCATTAGATTTTGCCTGGTAAAATGTACTGCTTTTCAAAACCTAAGTTTTGATCTTGTATTATATGTCAACAGGCCCTTAAAAGTAAATAGGTATTATTTTTTCTTCCTTCTCCCTTTTTTGCATGTTGGTGTGAGATTTTTTACATTCATTACAGATTAATTGTAGTCAGAAAATTTGCTGTAACCTCTTGTAAAAAGCCATTATGCGTGTCTGCAAGTTATTGCATGGTTCTCTTTAATTTTCAAAACCATAAGATCTCTAGTCCTTATGGTACTGGAATTAAAAGAATATTTCCAAATGTGAATATTGAGTGTTTAGGTAATTCTACCCTGAGTCTGCAGTGGGCTGAAATAACAAATAGTCCCACAATAAGCAGAGCTGTTCACTGACTCCTGCTGCACCCACATAACCACGCTTTAGAGGAAGAGCACGGTGTGCCAGAAGCATGCTCCCTCCCAGCAGTTTCAATTGCATTCTGTCTAGGATATAATACAGCACCACCTCTCCCTCTCTGACCCCACATCTCTCCCTGGCAATCCGCCTGCTGCTCTCATTTCCTTTCCAAATGGTTCCTCTCTACTCAGCCATTTACAAGGGAAGCTGTAAGTGCAGTAAGGTGCCCTCTGTGTCCTTCACTGCAGCTAGGAGTGTTTCATAGGACCTGCTCATGCTGTTAGCAAGCATTTGGACTGGCATCATAAGCATCTGCTGCTCAGGAACAATGAGAAGTTGGGCTTGTGCTCTGGAGAGAGAATGGTGCTGGGGTAAGAGGGAAGAGGAGTGCTGAGAGGAGGCTGAGGCTGCCACAGCACTGCTCCAGTGATGCATCAGAAGGACATTGCCACTTCAGTGGTACATTCAACCTTACTGGCATCCCCTGTGGTGGGAAAGCCAGCTCTGTGCCAGCTTAGCAGCTCTGGGTTACCCTGGAGGTGGTAATTGTCAAAAGGGTACAGTAAATGCCATGCTGAGTGTGAACATCCACTGGTACACCTCCACAATCCTCTGCCTGAAGCATACTTTTCACATCATGTTTTCTTTTGGAATAAAAGCTATTTACTTATCAGTAGTAGGTACTTGAGTCTCTCTTCTCTTTTATTTTAGCTAAAATAAATCTCTTGTAATTGTAAGGACATACTGGGGTCAGTATGTGTGAAGACAGATATGGAAAGAATTTCATTAAATAGGAACTTGAATTTGGTATGGGACACCAACTGAGCAGAGGGAAAGAGGCTGTAGTACAAAAGGGGCTCTCCCAGGCTTCAGTGCTCTGAGGTGAGGGGAGTTTCAGGAGGCAGAGCCCCAGGCAGCCCCCCAAAGGCCTCTGTGCGGAGGCAGGCTGAACCTCTCAGCACTCCAGCCTGCAGCACAGTCACTTGGGTGCTAAGGCAGGATTGACAAAAGGCTTCTTCTGGAAAAAGTAAATGACAAGCCCTAAGAACAGTTTCAATAGATTTTTCTCTTACCTGAAGATCTCTTATTTTCCATGCCTCCCCTACATTGTAAAGGAGATTAAGTCAGAGTCATCTGTAACAGCTGCACTGTGAAATACCTCAGTCACATGGCTTTAAACAACCCAGAGGGAAAAAAACCCAGTTCTTTAAATAAAGATACATGTATTCTTGCGACATTTCCATACAATTCCAGTTTTCAAGGGAACCAAACACTCATTACTACACAGTTCTTCAGAGGCCAAACCTGACCTTTAGTCAGAACAAATTCCCATTTGGCTAGGCTTATTCATACAGCCTACAGTTCTGTTTGAATTCTACATTGACTGAGAAAATTTCAAACTGAACTGGAGAAGTAATTAGATTAAGAGTAGGACTATTAAAAAAGTATTGGCAGAGTATTGGCAGAGTAATGGGATAAGATCCTTAGCCTCAGGAGCTAAGGTTCTTATCCTACATGTACATTCCAGGGATCTAGATTTGGAGAAGAAATACTTTAGAATAATGTATTGTAACTGTAGGGAGGAAGATGACGGTAAAGAATGCCTAGAAAGAGGTTAATCAAACTAGGATATAAAAGTCCACTCAAATGTCCAACTTTTCCATACAGTAGATCACAGGTCAACAGAGAGTCTGTCTTGCAAACTCTGTCTCCCCTGCTTCCAGGATTGTGGAGATCATCTTTTCTCTGGTATACATTCACATAATGCCCCTGGGGAAGCTGTATTCATTACTTCTGTGGAATACCATTTCCCCCCTGCTTTTACTAGAAGCTTGCAGCTGGAAAAGATGAGGAGCCAGCAGCACAAGTCTGTGGGGACCACTAGGCCCCCATAGGTCAGACCACCACAGGTCATAGTAGGAAATTTCTAGACAGTTTGAAAAGAATTGGTCTCACTATTGTTCTGTGCACTGACACTGAGACATCATCTTTAGCTTTGGCAGGAAAAATAGTCAGTAGAGTATGTGCTAAGTTATGGTGGGTTTTTTCTGAAATTTTCCTATTACTAGCTTCAAGGCAGGTACAAACAAGAGGCAAATGAAAGTCCACAGCATGCAGTATTTCAGCTGTACTGAAGTCTTGGCTTTTTGGATAAGATATTAGTAAGCATGCTTACTCCACTGAAAAACAAGAAGGGACAGGAAAAACCTGCAAAACACCAAGGGAAAATAATCTCATTAAATTGGAAGGTACATAAGAGTTGGGGAAGTGAGCAAGCTGCAGAGAACTAGGAGTGCATGGCAGGGCTGTGCTCCAGCAAACTCTGGCCAAGCCAGTTGGAAAAGCTCGACCATATTTCCCAAAGGAAAGTAAAAGTCATCAATACTCTCCTCCAAGCCTATCTGTGCATATGAAAGAAGGGAAGGAAAGAGTTTTCTTCCATGTAACTATTTTTAAACTGCCTTTCATTTACCTGGCTATAGAGAATGGCACTAGGATTAAATATATACCAATGATCAGTTTTATTTCTTGATAAAAAACTTTGCCTGTTGAAGTGTTATAATGTGAAGATATCCGTAGGCAGTAAGGATGAAGAAACTTTGAAAAGGAAAATGCCCAGAAGATACATCTAGGTGCATGTCTGTAGCAATATAAGCACTAGCCAGTTTGGATACCCAAAGATTTGCCTAATTCCTGTTAAAACACTACACATGGTTTTCTTGTTGCCCTGCTACTTAATTCTATATGCGAACTATTGTGACTATTTCTTTGACATTGGTATATAAGTACCTTAAATTCTGCCAGTATCCATTTCAGTTTCAGGAGACTTAATATTTAGATATATTTGATTATTTTTCTTGCAATTAAACTAGCTCAACAAGTTTAATTGCTCAACTTGATTAAGCTCAACTCCATTTGTGGCATAGAACTTCTCTATTTTCTCCAACACAGAGCATACTTCGGTGAAGTTCGACTTGCCCTTAACTTCCCTTTTCTATAGATAACAATCTATTTTCTCTGCTTAAATTGATTTCTCAACTGAATGCAGTGTTTTGCCATCTTCTTCAGAATTCTGCAACACTATTAAGATCGCCAGAACTGACAGACTCATTGGTCTTGTTATGTGTCTATGTAAAACAGAACACTAAATTTTGCAACAAAAATATATATTCAAATTACGGATTTACTGGCATCGTGTCTTCATACGGTGCTAAAATAATCTCCTGCAGTATATATACAGTGTTTCTATTTATGAAACTTGTATTTTGCTTAGCAGTTAAACAACAAGAAAGCAGGCCATCATGGGCACAGCATTGAGAGGATTTTAACTCTCTCCCCTCTGGACTCTTCCCAGCCTATCAGTATTGGGGGTGATTCTATGAAAAGCATGAAAATGACAGTTCAGTATGGTGCAAAAACATATGATCTTGTACTTTCCCATTCTACTTATTCTAACCCTCCCTTAGTCCTGACATACTTTAAGCCCACATGGGGCACTCTCAGTGCTGAGGGACCTGGCTGTACAAGTTCTGTGGCTTGACCCTTACACATCTCTGGTACTGCTGAAGCACTAAATCAAGGTTTCATATGGAATAGAGAGGAATAAAAACTACCAACCAGCTACCTCACTGCTTCCCTCCAGTTGTCTGTTGTGATTTGGCTGACAGAATCCTCCAGCTGTGGAAAAACTGGTTTAAGGGTCTGAGAAATGGGGTAAGAGCCTATTTGCAAATTAAACTATGTAAATTATCATCACTGATTAATCATAGCATTTTGCTTTTATTATATTGAATATATAGCATTTATTACATCAAATAATTCTGCAAGAATCACTACCCAGATTTTTAGTAATGCTATGGAGGAAGGAAAACCAATTTTATATATTTTCTGATATTTGGCTAATCTGGGGACAGAATACATCTTACCTAACTTTAACTATTCAAATGGTAAGGTTGAACCTAAGATCATAATCTGTGCCTTCTCTGCACTGAAAGAAGAAAGGCAGATGAAGCCAGAATATGATTCATACTTCTTCAGAGACTAGCTCACATGAGGGTAGTATGTCACACAAAAATGACCTGCCTGAAATGTTTACACTAACCTTTGTCTTCAGTGTCAGAATATAAACTGTTCAAGGATCTCCAGTCTTCAGGACACTATGGCACATCCTTCATGTCTTAATTGCAGGTGGTCAGACTCCAAGTTTTTTCTTACCATGGTAAGTAAAAAATCTTTTAAAAATTAGACTTCACACCTACTTATACCAGATTATATGAACCCAGTTTGTGAGATTTTTTTTCATTTTTTGTCAGCAAAACTTAAATAAGCAGCATCCCTCCAAACCTTTGATAACCACATGAAACTCACTTTTGGGATGGGGACGTGTTTCACCCTGGGGTGATGGGGAGGTCAGTTGCAACCTAGAAAAATCTGAATGGTGACACTAGTTTCTAAATTCTAGCAGCACATAGAAAGAAATTGCAAATGGGAAAGCCATCACATCAGAGCAACTGGAAAATTGCAAGCAGTGAAAAGATTGTCCCAATAAATGTAGAATCCTGAAAAAAGGAAAATCAAAAAAATACAGAAAGCAAACAGGAGATGGCAAAGAATCCAGAGATCTCATAAAAATAAATTTATTGTCATTTTGTCTTCCCCTTAGGCAGTGATATTGTTTTCATGTAACCAAGCAATACATTTGTCACGACGCAGGTGCGGAATCAAGGAGTGTGTCATGAGATTGCTGCTGTCAAGCTGTAATTCAGCACCATGAGAAGGATTTCCACTGATGTCACTGGAGTATCTGTTGTCACGACTGAAGTAATTACTCCACTGAGCCCTGTCTCCAGTAGCAGGCAGTACCAGAGGCCTCAGAGGAACCACTCTCCTATGAAGACTGAATACATGTGTGGAGGTGCACAGTCTTCCCTGCTTGGTGGTTAGTAGATTGCATCATTTGCTTGTTGCCTTCTTCAGCTCTGGAGTTACATAGATTTCTTATTGATCATAAACTTATCCAACCTTTTGGATCTATCAGCTAAGTATCTGGGTGCAACAATGAATTCCAGTCACCAGTAACTTCAGCTCCTATTTTTCATGGCCCAGACCTCACAGATAAGTAATTGGTGACCTGGGATGACCTAAAGCCTAAAACACACAGCCTGGGCATTGCAGAGAGACCTCCACATAAGCAGAGATGTGTGTTGCCTGTTACTGTTGCAGGGAATAATTTTGTACAAAATCTCATAACCTCAGTATTCCCTAGGGAAGTGAAGGCAAAAAAAAAAAAAAAAATCAAGCAGCAGTGGAAAGACTAGGATCACAAATCTTGACCAACTCAGTGTCAGCACTATTGCTGCAACAACACAGAGCACATCACAGCCTGGAAGGCTTCACCAAGCTCCATGCTTGCACAGCCAGCTGAACCCAAGTAGAACTGGCTCAAATGCATCTACACCCCCTGCACTATAGATAAACCCCGCAACAACATCAGAGAGACTGCCCACTGAGCATTAATGGCTGCCCTTTTGTTGCTTCAAGCAGAAACCTGGACTATCTCAGTGGTTAAACTTTATCAAAACTTGAAACAAACAAAAAAAATTAAACAAGTTTCAGTGCCAAGTGTCAATTCTAACCCTTTAGGGATAAATGTGGTGCAGAAACACCTTCCATAAAGCGATGAATAGCACTGCAGTCTCCAGGGAGGACTCACTTCTGCAGGTCTTGTAGTAGAGTGCATCTGTATTAAGTGTAGGATTAGGAATGATATCTGAAGGAGAAAATGATCTCCCAAAAGGCAGGTGAAACCCTAACCCTTCCTTCTAATCACCCAGACTTTGTGACTCATTACCCTTGGATGAGAGGAAATCTCTGTCCGTATATCTTGGCCAGAATTGAGTGCAGGGGTTGGAGCAGGGGGCACAGAGAGCATAGTCTAAGGTGTCATGTGTTTAGTTGATCTAATGCAAAAATAGAAAGGAATCAAGGGAAAAAACCCTGTGAAGACAAACCAAGGAAAAAAAAAAAAAAGGGAAAAAAGGAAGCAACTCCAACACACAAGCACCTTCTGTGGAACTTGAGGCAGATGCAGTCCTCAGAGAAGCCAAATCCTCTGATTCCTGATTTGATTACTTTGGGACAGAAAGCAAATTCTAGAATGCAAATAAAAAGGCTAGTTCTGGTTCCAGAAATTAATAAGCATGGCCTCAAACATATGTTATATATATTCTAAATAAATTCTATTTTCTTTTTGAGGATAGGCACAGCTGGCACACCATCCAAAAGCTGCAGCACTCCACTTGTAGCATGGCAGAGGTGAAGCTGGATGGAGTACCAGCCCCTGGGGACCTTGCTGGACAGCAGGGACAAGAAAACACATCACAGCATTTTCCTCACTTTGACATCAATGCAAATGCACATAAAGACCCTTATGTAGGGCCTTGAGGGGAAACCATACGAGGAGTAGCTGAGGTCATTTGTTCTGTTCAGGCTGGAGGAGACTGAGGAGAGACCTCATTGCAGTTACAACTTCCTCATGAGGGGAAGAGGAGCGGCAGACACCGATCTCTGTGGTCCCAGTGACAAGACTCAAGGGAATGGCCTGAGGTTGTCAGGGGAGGTTTAGGTTGGATATTATAAAAAGGCTCTCCACCCAGAGGGTGGTTAGGCATTGGAGCAAGCTCCCCAGGGAGCTGCATCACAGCATCAGCCTGACAGAGTTCAAGAAGTGTTTGGACAATACTCTTGGGCACATGGTGTGACTCTTCTTTGGATGTTTCAGGTACTTCTCTTGCATGAGGAAAGGGCATTTGAGACCAGCAGTTCTCTTCCAGTCACATTGCATCATGGTCAATCTAGGCATGTCCTGGTATGCTGCCTCATGAATCAAAAACAGTATTTAGAGCTCTCTTTCAAAGATTTAATTATGTACCATTCCTGGGTAAACTCACAGCACTGCAGTCACTGTGCAGTGTGATGCACATCACAGAGTGTGATGCAGTGTGCATCACTCTCTGTGTGATGCAAAAGAGGCTTGAAGTCTTGGAAACTGTTGGAGAGAGCATTGGAATTGGGTGCTCTTGACCACAGGAAATTGCTGTTATTAACTTGTGTCTGGAGACAGCTTCATGCAAGGAAGCAAGAGTTTCACACTTCTGGAAGGCCTGGTTCTGGCTAGCCTTAGGAAACAGAGACGACACAGGAGACTTCTGGGCAAGAGGTAAAGGCCAGAATTGCTGCTTTATGAGGGTCAAGCTGAGAGCAGTCACAGTGAACAGCGAACTTGCCAGTGGTCCTAGCAGGAAGGAAGGCACAGTCATGATGCTCATGGTGAAATGGCCATCCCAGAGCAGAGAGGAGAGCACAGTAGCTGTAGGATTCACCTGCCGATGCTGGGAAGAACCAGGCTCCATAAGAGTGCTCTGCTCATGTCCTCTGCCCTTGGCAGTGGCTGAGGCTGCAGAATGTTTTACTGTAAGTGGGAATTGCCAGACAATCTGGCAGAGCTGTGTTTGCAGCTCCCCACGTAGAGCAAGCGACACTCTCCTATGGCTCATCTGCCCTGGTGAGGCCAGGAGGGATGACACACTTCAGGAAAGCTCTCTGCAAAGAGGTCCTGTGTCCTACTGCTGCTTGCTGCTGGCTCTCACAGCTATTGTCATTTGTCTGGGTAAATGTGTTCTCTAAGCAGGGGCTAAAGGCAACCACTCCTCACCACCTCTGTCCTTTTCACCCACCAATCCAGCTGCACACAGCAATGCTCCTGGACAGAGCTCTGCTTCTGTGAGCACTCCCTATCCAGCTGAGAAGGACACCTTGTCCACTGTCTTTGTCCAATGTGTGCTCATGCTGGACATGTAACATCTGTCATGACCACGTGTGACAGCATGTGACTATAGGTTGTGTCATGTCATGCCTGCCTGGAATCCCTTCCTGCTGCTGTGCAGGCTAGCAGCTGGTACCCATGCTGTCTTCAGGCCCACTGACCTCCTGGCCGTGGACTTGAGGCAAGTCAGCAGACATTGGAAGGTGCTCTTGAGGAGAAACAATCTGCTTCTGCACATCCCCAGACCGTTGACAGAGGCCCCTCACTGTCACACAGATGGTTTATATTTTTAAATACCTGTGATATTTAACTGTGGCATGAGGACATGCAGAGAGAGAAGGCCACAAAAGCCTGCTGTGACACATTTTGAGATCCCGTACCACCAACAGCAGAGCGTGACCACAGTGTGCACTGAAGTAGGGCCCCTGTGGGCATCGAGCCCCTCCCTGACCAGCCTCCCCAGTCCCAGTTTATTTGTGAGAGAACCTGTAGATACACTGCAGATGAGCCACCCCACCAAGAATTAGGCAGTAATGGGGCAGGACTTCGGGATACAGTCAGTGTGTCAACATGAAAATACGGAGGAGCTGGTTGTGACTCAAAGGACAGCTGAATCTGAGCAGATACTTGCCCTTCCTCTCAGGGAAGGTCAGGGGTAAATGCTCCCTGGCTCTGACAGAGTGCATATGCTGCTTGAAGGACCTGTTTGAGATCAATTTTAGGAAAAGTACAGGTCTTCCCTGGGCAGGCTTTTTTCCACTACAACTTTCATCTCTTCACATCTCTTCATCATGATGAAAAAGTAATTTAGAAGACCCTAAAGCACTTTTACCTTTATGCAACATTTCCCCCCCATCCCACTGTTCTCACACTTAAAGCAGCAAAAACATTCTTGCTCAAGCTTTCCAGAAACAATTTCACCTTTGGGCAGAGAATAAGCACATAACTTCTGAACTCAGAAAAACTGAAATTTCAGGCTGTTATGACTAAAAGAGGAGGAAAGCTCAGGAGACTAGAATGGAAACAGTGTTGTGCAACAGAAATTACAGTCTGCTGCTCTTTGCAGTATGTTACTTGACTTTATTTTTCTAACAAATTGAAGTTCCCTGAGGATATTGACAGTGATAGCCAACTGGCCTTTAAAAATGGCTAACTCCAAGAAAATACACAGGTATCACTTTTGCATCCTGCAACTCCTTACCTCCAGAGCTTAAATACTGCATCTAGGAGTAGAGTTTTAGGCATTTGAGAAATTTTAAGCACATATAGTAGTCTTTTGCAGACTTCTGGAGTCTTGTAAGTTGAGTGATATATGTGTTTAGGAGCACTTTTTGGATTCAGGCACTCAGATTTTTCAACCTATTTTTATTCTCTGTCATAGTGTCTGAGTGTCTGGAAATAAATCTAAGTAAATTTTATTTATTTGAACAGATTTTCTTTCTTGCAATAGGCATGTTCTAGGGACTGCAGTTCTATATATTATAAATGTTCTACTTTTATTTTTTTTTATTGACTACTACAGAAACTGGTTAGATCACATGATGTAATTCCAAGATATCTGAGATGTTTGAAATGGCTACGGAAACCTTAATCTTTAATGTTTTATGACATGCCAAAAATTTTGGAAAGTTCTCAGCTTGCACATTATTTACTGGTATCTTGCCATTTTGTAACTTGGATCAGTGAGATTGCATCTATATTAGATAGCTCTATTTGTCACGAATCCATTATCCTAGCCTTGTCATCACGGTACACAGGTATTTTTTTTTTTAATCTACTGCACTCAGTACAATTTATGACAATCAGTGCATGGCAAATAATCTTTCACAATGGGCAAACAGAAACCTGATGGTATTCAACACTTATTCCTGTCCTGTGCAATTTGTCTCTTAGCTGTATTTATACATAATATTTATCAGTTATATAGTGGTATTTATTAATATTTTCTATTTTTGCATGCCTGATTTCTGTTTTGCCATCCATGTGTATTGCAGATATTTTGATTCATCAAAGGCTTTTATCCTTTCTTCTCTGGTTGCAAGTCAGAATGCATTTCCATACTACATTTTTTCCAGCAGCAAAATTAATCTAGACAGTTCTCTTCCTTCCCTATGCCACTTGTTCCTGCTGCCACATCAATCTTCTGCAATGCTTTTTGTGCAAATGCAGCCATCTGTGGGGCAACACTGTAAGAGAGATCAGTAAAATCAGGGGTGCTAAAAATAAAGTCTCTAGGAAAAAAATAAATTGGTGAGACAGCTGAGCTGGAAAACATAGGAGAGTGGTGAATCTTCCAACAAAGGGTGTTCTTCAGAACAAGATGAAAGAAAGATCAAGGACACAAATGTGTGTGTCAGAAGGGGAAGGGTTGAGGAGAGGCTTTTCCCTAAAAATGATGGGCTGGAGACCAGATGATGACAGAGCCTGCAGGAAACATGAAATTACCTATGCAAAAGTAGAGTTTGACTTTGCCAATTTTATGTTGAAGATGTCGGTTGAATTTTCAGATAAAAGATTTCAAAGGGAGACTCAGATGTGGGATCAGAGACATGGAAACATTTACTCATCATACTTTATACTCTTCCAATATGAGCTTAAAGACCACCAACACATGAAATTCTGGCCCAAGGTGCTGATTTTACACAACCATATGAGATAACAGTGTTTAATATGTAAATAATGAAATTACACTGAGGCCAGCAGTCCAGATGAGCAGAGATTGAGAATGATATAAAAAAATGAGATGAGGTTATCTATCTCATACTCTTTTCTCCATTCCTTACCACCAAGAAAAAAAGCACTTTCCTTCCTCAGTCCTCTCTGCTCACCTCTCTTCATGTTGATAAAATTTTTACCCTTCCATGTTTGACAGCATGTTGTGTGTGCTTATGCCTCCTTAGAACATTCCAGATGCTTTGCTCACAGGGCAGTACTTTTGTATTGTGATATAATACTTTGTACTTTTCTGCCAGCAACTGAACTAAATACCCACAAAGGCTAAATTCTAGATGTTCTTCAGAAAGTGTTTTGGAAAGACAGGCTAGTTAACATTCTTAAATCTTGTATGCCTCACCAACTGCAGTGTGCATAAGGTATTTCCTCTCTGCTCAAGAGTTTGAGCAGGCCCTACTTTTCCTTAATACCTCTTTGTCATCCTGTTCTATAAAAATAAGCTAGCAAGTAAGCAGACAAATGTATCTTCCTTACATACCAAAATAAACAACTGCCAGTTTTGGTGTACAGCTTGTACAGAAAAGTTTCTTTCTTCCTTATGCTTAGTGTATTTTGTTAATTGACTATTTTGAATACTTCTGATGAAAAGCACCTACTTGGCCACAGGCTCTCTACTGCCAAGCTCTCAGGAGGGTGGCTGGCTGGAGGTTTGCTTTGTCCCTCATCAGCTCCAAGGAGAAACCATCTCACCACCGCAGTGACTGCTCCGTGTCCCAGTGCAGAATTTTAAAACACTGGGTCCTGTTCCCCTCCTATTCTCCAGCATTAGCCAAGATATTTCAGAACATTTGTACTGATTTGCTGAATCCCTCTGGACATTTAGAAAGCAATACATTACTGAACTGCTTTGCTGGCTGGTTTTTGTTTTATTGGTAGCTGCACATTTAAGCTGGTAAAATTGTTTGCTGTTGCTATTCCAGAATTTGTTCACTATCCTACCATGCTATTCTATATGCTAATCTTTTTGTTTCTCTTTTCATTTTCTTTCCCTCATGCACCTTCATTCTTGTTTTTTTCTCATTTTATGAGCTAATTCCCTTTCTCTAATTCCCCTTTTCTGTACCAAATCCCATACATAACAAAGTGTCCAAGATTTTACCCTGCAAGTTGTGGTATGTAATAAACTTCTGTGTATCTTATCCAGCTGAACACAATGGCACCACTTACACACCCTAAGTGACATGTACATATTTGCAGTACTGGAGCCTGAACAACTCACCTAGCCACTGCTTTTACAAGCAAGGAGGGAACTACTGTGGTTTGTACACAAAATGCCAAAATTCCAGTATAATCTCATCGGTGTTACCCTTATTTTCCAGTTCCCCTCCCTGTTTGTTTTAACTGCCTATTCTGTCATTTCAGATTAAGTATCTCACCATGGAATGAGTTGTATTTACTTTTAATTTGATGTACTGGAAGTAGTCCTATTGACTTAAACGGAACTATGCACATAAATAAAGGTAAGTATACGTGCAAGCGTTTAACTGATGGTACATTGCAAATCCCACAGGAAAAGCACGGTACATTTTATTCAATTTACTATCTTTGTGCATGTTAAATGCAGGCTGGCTGATCAATAACGTTTTCCAGATTAAGTTTTCAGGTTTCATACTAGCTTAACAGAAGAACCACTAGTCATAAGCACAGGATCAGCTCCAGTTCCACAGAATTCTGAGACGACATGAGACAGTATAAATGATTAACCAGGAAAAAAAAAAAAGCACACGATTGAAACCCAATGTAATAATCGTGTAGGCAGAGAAATCTGAAACATGCCAGAGGAGATTCGGAATTGGGCCAGAAGCGGAGGTCAGGAGCAGCAAGCTGGCTGCGGGAGAGGGCGGCAGCTACCATAGGGCTGCAGAGGGAGGGAATCCCGTGGAAGACGGCACGAAGGTGGGTAGTAAAAGCAGGCGGAGAACCCGAACTCAGGGACGGGTGAGCGATACAGGGGGGCCGGAGGCAGCCCAGGGCTGGAGCTGCCGGACACCGGCGCTCAAGAAGCCCGAGGCTGACCGCAGCTAAACACGGAACAGGGCCGTGCCACGAAGGAAAACTTGGGGGCTTGTGGGCAAATTCTGAGGCGGCCTCTGTTTCAAATGGCGGGG
>VXAX01004331.1:82906-162601 GCA_013399835.1 Leptocoma aspasia
TGGGGGCCGGGGGGAAGCCGGCGGCGTCCCCCGCTGCTCCTCACATTGCTGGAGGGTGAAGTCATCGTGCCCATTGTCTCCCCCCGGGCGGAGCGAGCGGCCCGTGGCGGAGGAGGGGGGCACTGCCGGCCCCCAGGGCTCGGGGAGCCCCGGGTGGGTCCCGCTCGGCCCCGGCGCGGCGGACGCGGTGTGCGGGGAGGAGCTGCCGCCCTCCGCCGGCCTGGGTGGGCCGCGGGGGCCCCTCGGCCGGCGCCGCGCTCCCGCCGTCCGGCAGCGGCATCGGGCCGGGGGCCTGGGAACTCGGGCACTGCAACTTGCCATGCACCGGGAGAGGTGGCAGGGAGAGGAGCGCCAGCAGCTCCCGGGCCTCCAGCGCACCCCGGGGGCACCGTTCGCACCTCCCCCCTGAGAGTTCCTAGTTGACCTCTCTGTGATCTGTTGCCCACCCCGGATCCGGTGGGTCGCAGGAGTTTGCAGGGACACTGCATCTCGGCCGTGAAAGCGGTGAGGGACAAGCAGCGGGAATAGCCCGCGTCCTGCCGAGTGTTTTCCTTGCATAGGTCCCTCTGCAAAGCTGCGAGTTTTCCACCTGGCAGTTCGCTATACGCGCATAGCAGCTACTGCAGGCGCACGTTCGAAAGATAGGGAAGAATTGGTAACAAACTGTGTGAAAGCCAGCGTGCATGTAAGTGAGCTGAAGAGGTGATGGCTGGCAAAGGGAAGGCGTCCTTCTGCCTTTCGCCTTCTGCTCCAGTATTGCCTCTTGACAGAAAGAAATGGGGCTTTGCCAGAGGGGTAGCAGTGGAATGGAGTTATGGGGACATGCCAAAGGGACAGTAGTAGAATGCTGTTAGTGCTGAGCAGAGAAATCAAAATTTGAAGCCTTCATGCCCTTGTGGTTGCTTATTGGATATGTGCCTGTGTTTCTCCATGAGGAGCACAACAAATCTTGTTTCTGTTAAAATACTGTAGTTGGCATTGGTACTGATTAGAGCTTTATCTCAACTGTCATCAAGGATAGCATTATTTTATTGAGCACAGTTTGGGGAAAAGCATCTTGCAGGGTTTGATTCTGGAGACAAAACGAAACATAAATTCATTTTTTAAAATAAATTTTCCCCCTCAGTGTTTTTTAATAACTAATATTTTTGTTAGTCAAAGAACCATATTTCACTGTCCAATTAAATGTTTCTTATTAAATTCATTGGAAAAGAAAGTTTCTGGTTTAATATCCAGGTCAGACTGAAGTAAAATTCTGAATTGACCAGCTAACAGAATTCACTTGAGTGCTTAGAAATGATGGCTGTGTAATATTACTTAACAGTTTACAAAATCTGGTACTTACTTGACTGTAAACATTTAAATGCTTGTACTTCAAGGTTTCAGAAAGCTGAGAAAGCACTTTTTTATTTTTAATTGCATGTGAACTCAGCCTGTTTGTTCAGAAAATGAAAGTTTCACTTTTGCACAAGGATAATAATGCTAATCTTAGAAATGAGATCAGTAAAAGGCTTACATATGTGTAACTCTCTGTGTGCATATTTCTTGAAGTATGCCAGTTTCAACTGCGTTTTATACAATTCAGCATTTATAAAATGCTGAATTCAAGCTGTTATGTTTATGTTGTCAGCTATTTTTGATTTTGTGGACTTCAGGCCATAATTTCTAGAAGAAGGAGTTGAAATGTTTAAGTGTGGTTTTCTTCTCTCCCCTTCAACTTAAATCTCTCAAACAAATGACACATTGCTTATGCAGAGCAATCATCAGATTTTGATTAGTGGTACTAGCTGAGGCTCAGGAGGAAAGAAGATGCTTGACAGATGTATTTGTTTACCTTCATAGTGTGTACAAATTCTGGTCTCTCCATTAGTAAATGAATCATTAAAGCTCCCTTAGCTATGGGATTCCCAGTTAACATTAATAAATGCATTAGGAAAACTTGTTTTATGTAAATATTATCAACCTGTGAAAGAACATAAGCCCTTGAATTCTTTCTGCAGTTAGGTAGAGTCTTTTGTGGTGGAAAATACACGGTACATGCTTCCCCCCCCCATTCTTAATTAACACCATTTATTCCCCACGAGAAAAGCTTCAGACTGAATTTGTTTGGTGAGTAGGTGATTCTTCCTAACTAGTACAGTAGGTAGGGTTTTCTCCCCTGTTTACTGGGCCTCTTTGATCCATGCTTAGTCTCATTAAAGTATTCCTTACAAAGGTCCAAGACACTCAGCACCCCCCTTCATTCCAGGATGACAATGTAGGATGCCTGAATCTTTTCATAGGACTTCTGAATCCTGGTTTGGAAGCGCTAAGAAAGATCTTTGAGCTCTGAAGTACCACTATAGTGCTCCGGACCACTGTCCTCTGATGGCCTTTAGCCAAGCTTGGGGTCTCCTTTATAGGGTCAGTTTACTCTAGCCCATGGTCAGACATCCATATTAGCTTTGTGGTTTGTTTTCTGAATTGTACCTAAACATCATGTACTGGCCTAGCAGAATAACTTTTAATACCTGAATTAAATGAGTTGATGGATACATGTTTTGGGTTTGACTTTTAGTGTGATTTCTGGTTTGTAGCTGAGATGTGAGTCAGTCCAGTTCTTTCTGAGTAGCTGCAAAAGCTCTTTGAATGATCAATAAAAATATTACTTTTAACAGTGGCTTATCCATAAAGAAGTTGATTTCAGATTTTTGTCTTGTGTTTATCTTAGCTCTGTTTCCGTTGTGCCTTCTGTGCTAAGTGATGGAAGATGTGTAGCTGGATGAATTGGTGTACCTAATACAGCTTCAAGACACTGGGACTGGTGTTGGATCTTACTGCTAAAAGCATGTGAATTGCACCTGGAAGTAGACTTCTACCAAGAAGGTAAAAAGTTACATTGAATTTTAGAGAACTGATTGTTTTTATTAGTGTTGCAATGTACCTTTTTTCCCCCAGTAGGAAGAATATGAAAGAGGCTGTATCAGTACCTCTTAAAACAGTTGTTTGGGTTTTTTTTTTAATGCTCCTGTTTTTCACAGGAGGTGACTTCCTTTTATTTCTGAGTCTCTGAAGTGGAAGTTTTATTCTTGTTTTATTCTAATTTTAGTTAATTTTAAGTAGTTTGTATTTTAAATCATCGATGAAATAATCTTTAAGGAAAAACTTATACCTTTGTGTGTTGTATATAGATTACACTTCAGATACTGTTGTCTTCTACTTTAACCCAGAAAGAAACTTACAAGTAGAATTCAAAGTAGAATTACACTCTTCCCCCTTAAGTATTCACTTGAGGGATTACGTCAGCAGATTTCTTCAGGCACTTTAAAAAATCCATTTTATTTCTTGGTGCATTGTAATAATAAATAGGCAATTAGTCTATTGCTGATATTTATGAATTGACAGATTTCTTCCAAACTTCTGTAAACTAAGGTTCACCTCATTATTGGAGATCTTTTTGTAAGTTTATTTTTTAGTTGATGGAAAGAGACTTTGTGGGAGAGATTTCACTCATCTGAGTCATAAGGTGGCTTAGTCTTCAGTGATCTTGATTGTTTCATGTACATTTCTGGCAGTTCTCAAGCACTTCATAACTGTGTTTTACCTTGGTTTTGGTTGGTGGTCCTTCTCTGGCATGGGTTGCTTGTTTTTTGTCTGTTTTTTTTTCCTCTTAGTGCAAGTACTGACTCAAGGAACCAAGCCAAAGCGATGGGTATCTAGAAAGAGCCGTAAATGTTGTGTGGGACTAGAATATTATAGGTCTCTACATGAAGTTTTTTTCCTGTTGTGAGCATGTCTTATGCCAGCTTTAGAGTGGTCTTTGAGTTCTTCAAAGTAGAATTTGTAGAGGGAAGAAAAGCCCCACAGGTGAGCTGTGAGATGTCGTTTGTGATACCACCCTTAGGTCTTCCATCATTAAGGCAAGTGAGAAGGGCTTTGAGTGTCTGTTTTGCTTTACCTTCACTGATGTTGTAGCATACTTCTTAGAAGAATTAACCATATCTTGGGGCTTATCCATGGAACAAGAAGTAGGAGTACTTTCATTTTAGGTTACTTTTTTGTAATAGAAAGATTACTGTAGGCTTTTCCAGTTTTAAACGGTGGATTGAAGTCAGTAACCTCTGGGCAACTGGTAGCCTCCTGTTGGACATGTAGCCAAACACAAAATGAGAATAGTTGTTGCCTTTTTTTTTTTTTTTTTTTGAAGGGCAAGTTTCCAAAGATTCACTTTGCATCTAGATATACTGCACCAGTGTGGAAAGCTGATATAAGAGTTATTTTAACCTAAAGCAACTTAGCAAAATGACCTAATGAAATGAGCCTAAAGTTTCATATTTACAGGTGTTTCCTCAGGCATTAAAACTTCCTCTCTTTAGAAGCCAGCATATCCCCTAATGATGTCTTCAGCAAGACATTTAAAGGGCATCTTGCAGAAATAAATGTTTGTACCAATGGAGTTTGGTATAGTCACTTGTTTTTGCTTCCTAAATAGAGCACAACTCTGTTAATGCAAGTATCCTGTTATTGTTCAGCACAAACTGTCATTGTGGGACTGTGTCAGTTCTGTTCTGCTTCCATTTATAGTTGAGACAAATTACTGTTAAACAAACATTTTCCATAGGTCCTTTAGTTGCTCCCATAAGGCAGATTAGAGCTTACTCTAAATTGGAGCCCCTGGCTGTCCCCTTCTGTTGTTCCATTTAGCGAATGAAGAATTGCTCCAGCAAAAGGACTCACTCTGGGGAAATTGTGTGCAGTAAGAATCATGTTGTTTTGTTCTCATTGTGTTTCACTGTTGCAGCATATCCTTAATAAATAAAATTACCACTTTTAAGTTGCTTGGTTAATGATCAGATTTTCACGTAAAACCAAACTCTGTGAGCCACATCAAGTAATCAAGTTCCATTTTTATCCTAAAATGCTCAATATGTCAGATCGTTCCAGCTGTAGTGTTTAGTGCATTGTGTACGACTTCTGGTGAGACAAATTTACCTTGCACATATTTTCAAGAAATGTTTTTTAGGGAGTGCAAAGTGGTCTTGCACCTCGGGGATCTTCTGAACAGTGGAGGTTCAGGTGGGACTGAAGGTTTTAGTTGAGGCCTGGGGCTTTGGCAGTGCTGCCTGCTGGTGTCCCGGATATGATGGCACCACAGCACTAGTGCTGCTGTGCCTTGTTTTTATTTTCAAGTATTTATACAAAGTAATCTTGTAAACTGCTCTGAGACAAATAAGAGTCTTTCTTAGCACCATAACAGTTGCATTCCAGAGGAAAAGACTATTGGCGTTGCCATGCCTGAATGCGTCATTCATCTGTTTCCTTTGCTAAAAGTACATGGTGCTCAGAACTTACTGTATATTTCTGTGAAACTGGACAAGGGAGGGATGTTTTGGCAGATCTTCTGCAGTATCATCATTCAGAACTCAGTCTCAGGAAGAAACATTTATACTTTTTTTTAGGAAATAGAAGGCTTTTATTTTGTGTAAATTAGATAGTTGAGGAGTGCTTTAGGCTTTTTATGATCTGCAAACTGGGGCCATATGCCAAGCCTGTATTCAGTGTTGCAGCTCTTCCTTGTATCAAGATCTAATAGGACTTTCCCAGTAAATGTTTTATTGAGTATTAATTAACGTCTGTACAGGAACTGTATATAATAAATGACAATGTGACAATTGCAACACACTGTTTGGCTTTTCTCCTTCATATCAAAATGCATTATGTAGGGAACTTCCAGGTGTCCCTCAGACTTCTGATAGTGGAAGAACATTTGGATGGGAATAAATAGTTATTGTAGTGACATCATTCTACTGGCAAAGATGAAGCCTGATAACAAACATTTTCTTCTGCTCAGCTGTTGGGAAGTATCTTACTCTGAGTCTGCCTTTCATGTTTCCGTAATAAGCAATCTAATACGTTGATCAATGCAAAGAAATGTGTCTGGAAGGTAGAGCCTGCTCAAGGTTACTTTATTTTTAGATTGTGTACTGGAAAAATAACTTTCATCAAAGTGTTCTCCACTGTGTGTCCTGATGGAGGTGCTCTGATTTTGTGTTCTACTATACTATTAATTCAAATATAAACAGAATAAAGCCTTTTAAATTACCTTTTTTTTCCTGAGTTGAAGACATTGCTTCAGTTTACTGAGACAAGCAGCTACTTTTTCACTTTCATTTTACCTGTGAAGCTGTATCTGATACTTACTTTTTGTTTGACTTTGCTTTTTTCAAAAGAAGAAGTTAAGCTTTCCTTTATATGATACTGCTAAAAATGTCTTGGGAAACCAGGAGCCCTTTTACTCAGGGTTAGAGATGGAGGTATCAAACTTCTAGCTCCTTTTTAAGGGAAGGGAATGATAGTGTTTGTAGTCTGTGTAGCCAGGCTGCTGCTTTACTGAAGTGTAAGATTTTACAGTCAGTGTAAGTTTTGTCTGTGGGACAACATAGAGAGGAAGCCTAAAAAGCTGTTGTGCATGCTGCTCTTCATTTCACACCACCATGGTTTTAAGCCATCTGCATTTTGATTGAGAGGTTTTAGTATCTAAAGTCCAAAAGTATTTTCCTCCTGAAGTTCCTATGTGACTAGTTTGGGTTTTTTTTAATCTCTCTTTCTTCACCTTCCTTGTTCCTATTTGCTATTGCACTTTCTTCCCTTTATGTACCAGTATGCTTTGTTTGGACTTTCTGTGGTGGTTGTGCATAGCTGCAGAAAAATAGACTTTGCCTTCTGTGACCTGACACCAGGCAGAAATTCAGCCAGGGCAAGAATAGAAGAGAGCTTGTAAACTCAGCACAGGAGTCCTGAGTCTTTCCATGATTAACAATTAAAGATGATTCCAAGATAAATTAGGTAATGGATTAACTAACTCATGAAAAGAGAACAAGGATAAACAAAGAGAAATATCCTGCTTTGCAAGAATTTAGGTTATTAGGATTACATGCTGCCTGCATGTCTGGGAAAAGAAGAACAAGCTTCCCTGTTTTCAGTGTTTAATTTAGTTAGTAGATAAGGTATATGATGGGCCAGACTAATTCAACAGCAAAAGATAAGTTTAAGCTTTGCAGGAGGTGTTTTTGCTGGAGAATGGGTTAAGAAATAGAAGCATCCTGTTTAGTCCTGCCCAGCAATGCTACAGCTTTTTCTTTAAGACAATAAGCAGTGAAAATGGTTTCTTCCTACCTCCTACACCCTGTCCTAATCAGCATAATATCTTGGCTGGATCTAGACCAAGAACTGTTGATTGAGTAAAGTACGAAGACATAGTTTTGTTTTCATTGTTCCTTTTTTGTGTTTTGTTTCTGAGGTGTGAGATATTGCTGGGATTTTTAGGGCTATACAGTCATATCCTTTTCCTTATCTCAAAGGTCATACAATATTACCTGTTTTAAGGGTAACAAATAATTTGAAAGTAACAGTTGCAACCTAAATTATCTTTCACAGACTGTGGGGATCTTTGCTGTATGGTTTTTAAAGCCACTTTATGGAAAATTGCATATGCACAATTAATGTAAAAGCCACAATATGCTGCATTTGTGGGATGGATTCTCTTAAACTATCTGTAAGTTCGCTTTTGTTTCGTTCTGGTGGATAAAAATAATAAAAAATATTGGTAATAAAGAATATTTGATATGGTTGATATTTCTCATGAAATGGTGAAAATGCACCTCTAAGTATGCAGACAAATAGTTTTAGTGTGCTAAAAATCATTCAGTGAGAGAATAGATTCGAATCCCGAAAGGAAGGAGCTTCCAATTGGCAGTACAGTGAACAGAAATGCTTCAGGGGAAGCCTTGGGTAGATTGATGCTTTTATCTGTAAAAATACAGTGTGGGTAGTGAAACTCTCTGTAAAATACAGTCCTTTTGAAGGTGGAACTATTCACCTTTAAAGTTCATCCCTGAAATAGGGTGCTTTGTACAGTGTTACTATAGGTTAGTACCTGGATATGGGTGATTGTGGAGTGTGAGGTGATGAAGTCTTGTTTTGGTGATCTGATTTTCCTTCAAAAAAGGGGGTTTATTAGATTTACTTCATTATCACGAGTGTCAGGTCATAAAAACAGTTGACTGGGGTATGGCTTTGAGTACGTATTGAAGTCAGTATCTACTTGCAGTAACTTTAGCTTACCTAATGTTCATTCCGCAAAACAGTGCATTTAGTAGGTGAAGAATGGCTCAGGTTTTCATTGTGTATAAAATGCAAGAACTCTTTAGGATGCTGGTAGTTTCACTGTTTCTCAGAAACCATGATAATGAGTGCACCAGAAATACTAGAAAGGGCAAGGTATGGCTTCTGCAGCAATTACATGACTAGTTTGGCCAAGCTTTGAAATGTGAAGGATTGCACATGTAAATGAAAAGTGAAACTGATTCTGCCACTGCATGCAATTAATTGTAATTTTAAGGTTTCAGGTAAAAGTCTCAAATGTTAAGAAAGGCCAGAATTAAAGTTGAAGAAGCAACCATAGCTGGATTGTCATTCGTGCCTACCTTTATTAAGTTACTGTTCTTAATTATACAGCTGTGGTTTTCTGGGGTTTTTTTTCCCCCTGCAGAAGCATTATTCGGAATACAGTTGCTGTCTCTGCTGGGACATCCATCTTCTTTGGGCAGAAATAAACCTAGTCTCTAGGGCAGTTATTTCCATTGAAAAAGAGATCTAATGCAAATAGAGCAAAAAAAGATTTTTATCTTGTCTGAAATAGACATCTGAATCTTGGCTGTGTTTGGTGGGGGTGGGCATGTGTGTACACTATTGATACTGCAGGTATCTTTGAACATATTTACTGTGTAACATGCCCAAGAACTTAGTTTCATTTAGGCTATCTCAGGTCAGGCACCTGGAGTGGTAAATAAATTATTCCTTAATCACATGCTAATATTGTATCTGTTAACAGGGGTAATAACCATGCTACTTCAGTGGAATGAGTATGGTTTTGACTATTTCAGCAATATGAATCTAACATACTGGTGCTCTGCAATGACTTATGAGGAAATCAATTTCTGCTTTCAATGTAGCATTATACAGTAGTTATTTATTTCTTTATTTATTTTTATGGGGAGCACAATGAGTAAGAACAAACAAAATCTTGACCAGTGACATGGTGTGTACCAGGCAAAGATATTATTGGGGGGGAAGGGATAAAAGCCATGCAGTTAAACTGTCATAACTTACTTCAGCAATCATTTCCAAATGCAACTTCATCAAGTAAAGAGAATTATTTCTAATGTAGTTTGTGTGTTGTTTTATATCCATTAAAAATAATAACTGCAGTCACATCAGGAGGTTTGGAAGCTACTCACTAGGCAGGCTACTGCTGTTTGAGCTAGTAGTATCTAATAATACTGTGTCATACTTTATAGGGATTGACCTGAGACAGTGTGATCCATGTGCTTGTGTAGAGTGTTTTATGTCTGTCTTTGGACTGCAGGGGGTGGGCAGTAGAGGAAGGCTTGCTTTGACAGTGCAAGCTGCTTTTGCTGCTTTTTTTTTTCATCATCGGCAATGTAACTTCTACTTTCTGCATCATTAACAGTGTTTTATGCAAATCCTGTTCATATTTAGCCAGTTAAGATTTTTCTTAGGATGATACCTTAGCTGATCTAAAATCAGAACCTAAATCTAAATATCCTTTTCAATACCTAATCTGATGTCTTTTTCCCTCCTGTGATTTGGAGATGCTTTCCCTCGCAGTTTCCTGTTCAGCTACTCTGTAGAATCCTTCTTAGCTTGTTGGCTTTTTTTATGATCAGCCAGTCCATTCTGCTTTCATATACAATCTCTTATTACTTGTGCTGAAGTTCACAGATTACTTCCCCAAACAACAACTGTTGGTTTCTTCACTCTGCAATCCCTTTTTTAATTTTTTTTTTTTTTAATTTTTCTCTTTAGCATGCTCTGATGGAGTTGCTCTTCAACCATCCAGTTTCGGTGCTTTTTTTTTTCGGTGCTTTTTTTTTTCGGTGCTGAAACCATCCAGGTTTCAGTCGCTTTTCTGGCAGCCACCACTTTGACTGTTGTCAAAACTGCAACGTGGTTTAGGTTGAAATCCCACCCCCTCCACATTTGATTAAAGTTTCTTCTACATTACTGCCACTTATTAGTTGGATGTTGGAAAGGATAAGTCAGCTTCCTACCTTTATTTTCTGGTACTTTGAACAATATTGTTCACCTGGAAGTGAAAGGAAGATTCTATTCAGTTCCAGGCTGGATCAGGTTTAGTAGAGATATTAGCAGATAAAATATATGCTCTTTGCTGAAGACTGGGTATCTTTTTCTCACATTCCTGAAAACTTGCAAGCATGGATGTATTCACATTGCTGGAAGGGTGATAAAATGCACATTCAAGTTATATGAATTTCAGCTTCAAAGTGTGCTAGTGTTGAACATTTCCAGAGAAAATACTGCAAGTTTTTAATTCTTTCTTCTAGGATAATTTTCTCCATTAGATTGTTGTGGTTTTTTTGAGCTGTGGTACTTTTTTGTTATTCTCTTAAGTACTTTGGTTGAAATAAGAGTTCTGAAGAAGATTCTAGTGTATAACTTTCAGCTCAGGTTGCTTGAGAAAATTCTAAGCAGGTTGGAAAATAGGATTTTAGAGTGGGAAGTATCAGGCAGTCATAATAACTAGCCTTTCTTTTAATAGGAAAATACTGTCTTTTGAAGTAAACTTCTTGCTAAACTGTAAAAATGAGGTGAGTCACAGTGCATTTAACTTACTACTTTATTTTCTGTTTTCAGTGGCATGGTTATATTTTTCCAATTGGACTTAATCTGACTGTGTGCTTACATTCTCCTCCCCCATAACATCTGCTGTTTAACCATGAGGTGCTATATCCATCCTTGCTTTAAAAGCCTGCTGCTGCTTTTTGTGGGACTGCTGTACTCTTTTGTGTGCTGCTGGTATCTGGCACCTATAGAGTGAGTTCTGGTAAATGATTGCCTTTTGGGAGTTAGTCCCACAGAATAGTGTACAAGCTAGTTTGGAAACTTGGCTGCTAGCAGAAGGATGTTGTTAATTTAACAAATAGCCACAGTGATTTAAAATCTAAATACTCGTTAACACCTTCTATTTATTAATGCCTTTCTCTTGGAATTTACTAGCCTACAGCCATTCATATAATGCAATGAGAGTCCCTACTCCTATTCAGATCCAAAGATTTAGCTTAAACTTCTGTTACAGGCAGTTTAAACCAAATGCCTGACCTCGCTCTGAAGAGTGAGAGGTGGTCCTGTTCTGAATTTGTGCTTCAGGGTGGGTTAACCTGCAACAAGAGACAGCATGGGCCATTGCTTGTACTAATTTAACCCTCTGGAGCTAATTCAGTGGGGGCTGCTTCTGCAGGATCTGAAAATACGTACTGAAGCTTACTGAGCAGAAAGTTCCTCTATTCCAGAACCTCTTGCTCTGTACATTGGAAAAGTTGTATTCTCTTTAGTATTTAAATATTTTAAAATGCATCCATATCTACTTATCTGCCCACTTTCATGTAGATCTGCCGTGTCTCTGTCCACACTGAGTTGCTTTGTGCATGGTTAGAAGAAATTATGTTAAAATACCTAAAACCTGCACTCTGCCTAATTGCACATTAATATAACTTTGTAAATGTATTTTTTCCTGCTGAAATACATTTCTTAAAGCTATATTTAGCTTAATTAGTCTTAAACAAGTCCAGATGTTACTGTAACTTCAGTGATAACTGATTTACAAAACAAGAAGTATGTTTGAACTAAAACTGAGGGCACATTGAAAACAAGTGATGGAGTATCTCATGGAATTATGCAATCTAGCTTAAAGGGGGAGGTTGTGTTGTTAGTTAGTTAGTTTGTTTGAACTATCATATCCCTAGGTATTTTACTATATTTATTGTTTTGGTGATGCTGAGGATTTTCTTCATTTATTTACAGCTTAAAGTGACATTGGTATTTTCTTGTCACTGTGATCATTTTATTTTGTGCTTAGGGCCACAGAGCATGCATGGCTTGCTAGTACTGTGAAATAATACCCTGTGGTTGCTTTCTTTTAATAAAGTAGCAAGATAAATATTAAATTATATGTTCTAGCAGGTAACATAAGGAAATGCTTGAAAGATCTCCTGGGCTGACATAAAGTTTGTTTTTCAGAAGTTTAAATAGCTTTTCAATGAAATTATACACCTGCTTCCTCTAATGTATTTGTGTAACAGTTTTCTTTGGAACTGTAGGAGGAAATAAATGGTTTCAAGTAAACAGTGAAGCTCCTGACTTCAAAGTACTACTTTCAAAAGTGAAACAACTTTCCTTTCTTAAATAAATAAAAACCAAACGTACTTCCCATCTTACATTTTTTATTCATATGTATAAATCTGAAGGGATTTTCATCTTGAGTCTTCTATAGCAAAAGAACTATTACTGTCGAACACCTCAAATTAGATTATATTAGGGACATGGTTTAGTGGTGGACTTAGTAGTGTTAGGTTAACACTTGGACTCAATGATTTTGGGTGTTTTTTCCAACATAACTGATTCTGTGAATTTGTGTTGGAAGAGATTTACTGGACTTATCCTAATTTTTCATATCTTTATTATAGTGGTGTTAGAAGAAAGGTTTTCCGTGGAGATGAGCTCCCTGGTTAAAAGAGACAATACAGATAGGTTTTTTTTTTTTTTTGTAGTGGTACTGCAGGGCAGTGTCTTTTCTTCTTCAGTGATTCCTTACCTAGAGTGTCCCAAAAACAGACTAGATAGCATCTATCTCATGCTTTGCTTAACCAGGACATTACTTAAGGAATGTAATTAAAATAAAATACTTTTTACTGGCAAAGGTTTCTTAATTAGGATGTCTGCAGATACTTGATTTTCAAATAAGCTGATATATGCACACAAATGCACACAAATATGCAAAATTGTTGGACGCCCTTTTGTTTTTGTTTTTCTTACTACAGCTACAGTATTGAATGCTCCTGAAATTCTGTCATGTTTAGGTTTCACTGCCAGTTCATTTCTTCTGCAGCTCTGACCTGTGAGGACTGCTTCCCTGCATTCTCTTGGGATGCCATGTGTTTGATATTCTTGCTGTGTCTGTATAAGTGTGTGGTTAGCATTTTAAAAGACATGATGCTTTTTGTTTGCTTTGGTCTGTTACCAAAACTTTTTATTAAAGTTTGCTCCTTTTATATTATGCTCTGTAGTGAAGTGCTTTCAGCAATCTCTTGGAAATAATGTAATTTCCAAGATTTTTACTAGTTCAGCTCTATTTCACAGCAGCTTTTCGGTAGCTTTGGAGAAATACTTATCAAGTCCATGATTGGTGAAATATTTTATTCTTGTTGACAAGCCAGACCAGGTGTGAACTACATACAAATACAAGGACTATGTTTTATAAACCTAATGTTCTCCCTGGCTCAGTAATTAGCCTGACTTCCTCTTACTTTTATTCAGGGTATAATACTAAATATTTGTATCAAAATTGTGAAATTATTGGGCATAAGAAAGCTCTGTCACAGCTAGATGAGATTGTACTTTGATTCATTAGAATAAAGTTACTTTAATTATTTTTTAAGGAAGCTTTTCTTCACAAGCTTGTTTATTGGTTAGAATCAGTTACATTCTAATATAGTATATTGCTTTCCATCGTGTATTTGTTATTTTGGGAAAGATTAAAAATAAAAGCCAACACATTTGTTGGAAAACTGGGATACTAATGTACATTTATATGGCCATAAAATTTAAACTTCAAGGTTATCTGTGTGGTTTAACATTCCTAACTAGCTTGTTCCTCAGCAAAAATTGTAGTCTAATACTCTTTAAAAGACAAACTTTGAGTTAGTAGAACATTTGAAATCCAAGGCATCAGTTAAAAAATTCTCCTTCTTGCCAGTTGTGATTGCAGACTATTCTATAGCTAATTATTATATTTCTGAGGCATTTAAAATAATGAGGAAAAATGAGATTTGGAATAAAAATAATTCTTTTGAATAACTGGATTGGAGTTACAGTATCAGATTTCTTAAAAATTCAATTAATTTGATAAAATGTGTGGACTATGATAGATGTTATATGTAATGAGAAGGGAATTTGGAAATTGGAGCGAGTTATTTCACCCCGTTCTGTAGAGGAAAAACAAGGAAAGTTTAGTGATATGCAGAGGATCAGAATGTCCCTGCTATCTTCCTTTTTTTTTCGTTTGCTGATATGGTGATTGACAGGAGTTCAAATTTCCCCTCCACTTTTAAAATGAAACCAATCTGAATCCAAGTTCCTTCCTCAGCCCAGACTGGGTAAGGACATAAATTATCTGTTGGTTTGGAGAGACAGGTTCGTTTCTGACTGCTCTGGGTGGCTGGTGAAAACTTGGCAGCCTGGGATTAAATCAGTGTCAGCTGAAAGACATCCAGCATGCTCCAGGGTGATTCTGTCCCACCTTTATTAATGCTTCACAAGTGAGAAAAAAATGTGCTGTCAGTTTGCCATAAAATTTATTATTAAGACAAAAACTATGCCTGCTCAGGATTCAATTTTGTTAATTTCCTTCCCCCATAGATTAGTTTTGGTAGGGGGGCTGGGGGGTGGGGAGAGTATTATGGTGCAAAGTTGAAATTCAAGTGATTAGTGTGGTCTCTAGTTGGGGTTATAGCCTGGTTCTGTTGTTCTTTTGTATATGCATTTAGACAGCTGTCTTAAAATGTCATGTGACATCATGAATCAAAATAATCTGGCTATTGACTGCCATTTTAATTTTTTGTGGAAAGGCTTTCTTTTGAATAGCTAGTTTCTCTATTTTTTAAAATGTGGTTATTTTTCACTCCTCTTAAATAACAGATGGGACAGACCAGAAGAAATGGTGCTCAAAGATGACAGGATTTTGCACTTGCATGGGAAAGTGATTTCAGAGCTTGTTGGTGTCATTGTATGTTACTTCTCACAGTTCATTGAAGGAAGTCCTAGTGAAATGTAAATGCATTATCAACAGTGTATCTGTAAAATGGAGGCCCAGAGTTGTTGGAAATAAAGCCTCTTGTGTGGCAAAGCTGGAAAGAAAATGAAGGGTTCACTGTAATTTGGCACCGATGCTTGTTTGGCAGCCCTCCCATCTTTCTTATCTTGGCTGGTGTTCCATCAGTCAGTGAACTTGAATATGGATCATGATGCATCAGAAAGACACCTGTGATATGACATAATATAAAGAAAAAGAAGATCCAAATCTGTTTTCCTTTTCTGAGCAATCCGTAGTTACTCTACTATCTGTTAAAACTATGATTTTTAGATCAATTTGTCTGTTGAAATTCCTGTCACTTTAAAAAATAATGAATCTTATGTAAGATCAAAAAATTTCATGGTGTTTCGTCTCAAGATTTATTATTTCAGCCTGATTCATTTCCTGGTTTTCTGCTAACCACTGACAAAAGGAGAGACAAGTATTCTCCAACTGTTTGTTTGTAAATCTAGAAAATATGTAATTTGCTGTATTACAGGTGGCTGTGTGTGGCTGTAAATAAGCAGAGATTTATGAAGTACTTGCCTTCATCAGCCTCTGGTCATGCACTTGCTTCCCTGGCTAACACTGGTGTTTCAAGGCTTCACATCTTTCTAGGTGGAAATTTCAGTTCTGATATGAGAAAGATGAGGATAAGTTAGAACTTCTGTCCTCATATTATAGTGTGAGAACAAGAATATATTCAGTCAGATTAGTAGCAAATTAAATACTGATTTTTGAGGGAGCAGTTTTTTGAGCTGTGTTTCATTAGGCTGTTGGGCTCACTGCCATAGATTTTCTTAAATATTGACAGTGCTGAGAGAGAGATTTGATATTTATATGGATGGCAGTATAGAAGGTACTAGAACATACTGGCTGGGAGATAAATGTACTTTTTGAATCTGAAACCACTCTGACAAGTTAAAAGTTTGTGTTTGGGGTCCTGGGACCAATAGAAAATTTGTTGCACCTGTCATTTGCACAATGGAGTCTTACACAGGCTGCAGACAGGATCCTGATCTCGTAGAATTGGGAGCAACTTGTTATGTTCTGGTGAACTTGGAGGGTAGTTGGGAATGTTAATTTATTTAAATAATAGGATGTGTTTTCTCATGGCTACTGATATCTTGAAATGTATTAAAATTGTAACATTTTAATACATTCTTGTATGATTGATATTTGAGTAAAATATAGATCAGCCTCTAAAAATATGGATTGGCCTCTTCCTATTGAAAGAATATGTCTTAGACAAAAGCTACATCCCCTCACTTTCAATCAAGTGCTTGAGCACTTCCAACAGGTTTTGTTTTAGCATTATGTAGTTTATGCTGTAATTTGCAAATTTATGAATTAGTAGATAGTTGGAAGTTTGCAGTTTCTTTTACGAAACATAATAAAATTAAGTAATTGCTTAAATAGCTTTGTAAAAATAAAATAGGGTATTACAGTTCGAAATCCTTTTAGAACTTATATTTCTGAATTAGTTTGAGTGATAATATAGCTGGCTTGGCCTTTTACATATTTATTGCTTGGTTAGGGAAGATTACTTCACTTTGGAGAAACAAAGCAAGCTTTTAAAATAATTTTATCATAACCTTTGCTCCTAAAGGTATCAACACTTTCCTGTTGTTATTTACAGATTCAATACATTAAATTCTCTGAAATTGTTTTTGTCCATTTTTTATCAAGTGTCTGCCTTTCTTTCTAGATATGTATGTCTTTCCTTCAAGGATGAGAAAGCTGTACTGTTGAATGGCATTAAATACCTCCAGGCTGCCGTTACAGACCATATATTTTGCCAAGCAAAGGAAAATGTAAGGGGTCTTTGTCCAGTGATGTCAGTCCTGTGGAGGATATTGTACTGTAAAATAAGCAGGAGATAAAAGGCAGAAACAGTTGTTTGTACTGACACAGTCTGGATATTTGGAACAGATGATGGAGTTACGTATGAAGGACCAAAAAACATGCTTTATTTCTGTTCCAAATGGTGGTGGGATTTTCAAACGTGTTTGAGGATAGCCCATGGTGATGAGTGGATTGGTGTGCTACATGTATTAGAGTACAAGCAAATGAGAACAAGTTGTGGAGTTACTATGGCTTGATGCTTAGCAGCTCAGACAGAGGAGGCTGATCATTGCTGCCATCCCAGTCTGGCTGTGAGGTAAGACACGTTCTCCTCTGCCCATCGTCAGCTTTTCTGTGCATTGTCTCTGTGAGACTTTAGCAAGTCACATTATCTGTCTGCTTCAAACAGCTGTCTGTGAAATGAGTGGTGCCTCCTTTCTCTTCATGCTTTGTTTCTAGAATTTATACTAGATAGGAAAAAATGCGCTTACACGTGCTATAAGTGAATGGTATGAGGGAAAAGGTCTTGGTAGGTATTCATTTGGACTGGGGCTGCTACATCAAGTAAACATCAAAGAATTTGTTTGTTAGGAGCTCCAAGTATTGTGTATACAATATTTAGAACTGACAGTATCTTATATAAATAAGATTAATACTTCACATTATGAAACCAGGCATTCAGGTTTTTGATTATATTTCATTCAAAATGTATTTGGTCTAAAGCAAAAAAAACCCCACCAATTATTGTTTCTGAGAATGTAGAGGAAAGGTTTCTTAATGTTTAAAAATGCAGTGCAACTGCTCTGAGAATGTTGTAATGTCTGTGTTTTGGATCAGAGGCTGGGTTTTTTTTTTTCTTTTGCTTTTATTTTCGTAGAGAAGCTTTGCTCCATCTTTCTTCTATCTGTGTGAAAACTTGCAAAGAATAGCAAATTTTTAGGAAGTGGTTTTGAGCATTTTCTTTAAAGACTGATTATTGTGGCACCAAAATTCTGAACATTTCACATACAGTCAGACTTTTTCAGCCATTGTAGCATATGGTGAGGTACTTAAATTTTGTATCTCAGCTGCTGGGCATCAAGTCAATGATGAGAGACCCAAGTGAGAAGGGGGAATGCTTCCTTCTGCTCTTGATTCTGTGTCAGGATGAGAGGCTTGAGACAAAGTGGGAGCTGTCTACCTTTGGTTCAAAGGAGGTATAGGAAAACATAAGGGGAGAGGCAACAGAAGATGTAGAAGGAAAAGGGATAAGTGAGAAAGAGCAGGAAGAAAAGGTTGCATGCAGGAACTGAGACTGAAGTCTGAAGAAGAGACAGAAACAGCTGATTTTAAACCAAATCTCCCTTTTTATGACAGCTGTCCCTATTTCACATCTTTGCTCTCAAACTACAGCACCTGCAAAAGAAAATGATAAAAGGAAAGAAGAGACTGTTCACAGGTCCTTAACCCCTGCTAATTATTGACCAACATCTGGGGAGGAGGGATAGAAAGGTTTAAGTGAAGCTTTGCCATGCACGGCCCTCTCAGCTACCACCTGTGTCTGCTCTTGCAGGAGCATGGGTTTATTTCATGGGGTTCCTCCTTTGAGATGTATTCCACAACCCCAAGTTCAAAACACGCTGTAGCAGGCTGTAGTTTCCTTGAGAGAAGGCATTCTTCCAGGTTTGCTGTGCTCTTTAGAAACCCATTGGCCAGTGTTAATCAAATCTGTCACGGGGATAGAAGTTTCAAAGAGAAACTAATTCTAGTTAATGCTAGCTAAGTCTTGTCGCTTGGTGTCTGCAAATTATTAAGTTGCAGAAAATTTGTGTAAGAGAACATTCTCATGCCCTGACAACAGAAAAAATACTATTGGTGTTTAAATCATTAGACAACAGCCACATTAGTTGGAGTGTGCTGGGATATAAAGTTAAGATTGGGAATGCTAGAACAAGGAGTCTGTGGCACCTCCCTTGTAGAGTGTTTGTAGTGTTGGGAAAGGCCCTTATAGACTAGATAGGTGCTTTTCATATATGCCTATCTTCAGACTTTGAGGTGTTGATCAGCAGGTCAGTGCTGTCAGTGCTCAGTCTAAGTTTTGAATCTATACAGTCCTATATTGGTGCAAAACAGCCTTAGAACTTCAGCAGCCCACAATATCATCCTCTCATTTCAGGTGACCGCATTAGCTTTGGTGTTTGTTTCCCATTTTGCAAATTTGGAAAATAATCTTCCATTGCAGAATTTCTATGAAGGTTTCACACAGGACTGCTTTGAAGATTGGTTTGCTAATGATTTTGAAGCCTTTAGTCTGGTAAAAATATCTTAAGGATTTGTGTGGTATTTGTGAATTCAGTGTTGTATAATGTTGTTAAAAAGCAAAAAATATACAATGTGTAGATATGGAGCCTCATTTAGTATGGAAATGGGAAAAAGCTGTTGCTGGAATGAGGCCACTCCAGACAAATCAGTATGTCTATGTGATTCTACAGGAAGTTCAGAAGCTGGACACAGCCTTTAGGCAAAACCCAAGGCCTGGAAATGACTGCTAGAGCACTAAGTGGCATCCAGCAGAGGTCTTCCAGCTTCCCTTACTGCAGCTCACCTACCTGATGCTATACTTCTCACTGCTTGGGTGGGAAGCAACTGGCCCCACATAATTTGTATCTGCCTCTCCTGGTAGTTGGATCTTTGTTGTGGACAGGGGAAGAGATGTCCTGATGTCCCTGGAAATGGTGACAAGGATCAGATATCCCAGCCAGCTGTCATAGGTGCTGAAACTGGACCAAAATTTGCATTACCTTCCAGTGCACCAGCTACACTGTCAATTGGCTGGATGCAGCGATGCTGAATTTAGTTTTTATGGACAGCTTGCTTTCTGGAATCCTTAATTTTTGAGCACTCAAGTTTGCATTATTAAATGTCCTCATAGTTCTTAGTGTAGCTTTGTGTGCCTCTGTTACCTGGAGAGTATTTGATAATACTGTATGTCACAAGCAGATAATTTCTTTATTGGGGAAAGGATGTCATGGGGGACAGAAGGAGGGTAAGATTTTGACTTCTATAATCACAATCACTTAATTCTATAATGACAATCACTTCACTTGTTTTTGCCAGGTATGGCATGGCTGTGTAGAACTTTTATGTACTAGAATTAAGTACACTGTAGGAAACGGTGCTATATCAAAAAGTAGTTTAACACAACTGTTTTATTGTCCTTGTTGCTAGAGAAAGACTTGGTAGCTCAGTTTTTTTGGTGGATCTTGATACTGTAGACAAATATGAAAGGATTGGAAAAAGTGTTTTTAGTAAGGTAGAAAGTCAAAGTAGACACCAGTGTTGTCAGAAATGCTGAAACATAGACATGATCCAAACCTTTGTTTTAACTTCTTTGTTATCAGGCCAAACTTAAGGAAGGAGTAGATGTCACACAATTATTCTACAGCAGTGAGTACCTAATAAGGAGAGGGCAATTTCTAGATATTTGTGGGGTTTTTTGTTACTGTCCTGAGAACAATTTGTGTCACATCCTCCCCCTTTCCCTTCTCTCAGGAATTTGAGGTGAGGTCAGATTAGAACAAACAATACTGCATCTATGTGTCAATTGTATAGAAGTGTGCCTTCTATGGTAGGTTAACTTTCACTCCAAACATTTCATATTTCTTTTCTCCTTCTCATTTTTCTTCTCTCCCCTTCTGTCTCAGCAGAACAGTCCTGTAGGGTTGTGGTTTCTGAGGTTACTATGTGACTGGACATTTGGAGACAAAGGAGAGGGATTGTACCAAGACAGGGAAGCCTGTTAAGTTTTAGTAGTGCTTTGCTCTTCCATTGAAAAGCCACAAATGCAGCTGAAGGTGCTGTGACTTCTCCAATGGGGAAGTGTGGGCAGATATAAACTACCTCAGGTATATCAAAACTGAAATTTAAACAGAATGGTGTGTTTTTAGTGTAGCTGTTATCTTCCCAGAAAGGAACAGTCAGACAGACCAGCAGGTATTTTAAAAGGCTGCACTCAGCATACATTTAATTTTAGGTTAAGGCTTGCTATAAGTATAAGTAAATAATGTAAGTCTCTTGAGCTGTAACAATCCCTTTTTGGACAGTGTTGTGCCATGTGAGTTTACCTGGCAGATTGTTCTTCTTGTTTATTTGCATTTATCATTCATAATCTCTACCTGTACCGATGTTTGAATCCTTTTAAATGTGCCTTGGCCTTTCAGCTTCCTTAAGTTCCATTACATGAGTCTCACAGTTGTACCACTGTGATAACTGCAAGGTAACAACAGATTTGCTCTTCAGAGGAGGGTTCTTTAATAACACTGGCTAGAACTGCAGCAGAGTACTTCTGTAGTTGCACACAACTTGAAGAGAGTGAGGAATTATTTATGTTCTTTCATACAGTATTTAATAATTTTCTGTCCCTGGAATTATTTGAGGATGAGTGGTGAATAGTGGGATTGCAAATCAGAAAGGTCAGAAATAAGGACAGAAAGTGCATTGTTACAAATACCTTTGTTCATAATCCTAAAAGATGTGAGCATGAAAGAAGTGAATGAAGGAACTTCAGAATTAATTTCTGAATAACTTTTCTGTTACAGCTTTTTATTTAGTGCAATGTTGAGTAATTGTTTAGAAAATAGAAATTGTTTAGAAAATAGAATAAGCTCCCCTTACTGAAAACAGACAGTATACCAGAAAAGTTAAAGAAAGCATTTTTTCAGAATATAATTTGTTATTATCTACTGTTTTCAATCATATAATTTGTTATTGAAAATAATTTGTTACTATCTACTGTTTTCAATCATAGACTTGAAGCTTCTAAATAACTATTAAATCATTAAATCTCCTGTTTTATCAACTTACCTATGTTAAAATGATCTGATTAAAGTGTCTCACTTGTAGACCACTAGAACTCTTTTGGTATTTTATATGCCTTATTTCTCAGGTAAAGTCACTGAAAAAGTTAATCCTACAGTGGAAACAGATGTGCAACCAACATTTTTGTCGGGGACTTTCGTTCTTCAGTAACAGTGGTTGTGCTTGTTTTATTCTCTGTTCTGGCACTGGTACAGCATATGATTCATTTTTGTCTCATGCTAGCTTTAGCAAGGAAACCACACACACACTGCAATGTAACAAGGCTAGAGAAGTACTTTTCAGACTGAATATGAAACAATCATCAAGAATATTTATTCATTCTGTTGAAGTTTCACCCTGCATTATAAAGTAAGCTTGCAGGAAAAAAAAATTGCACAGATGCATTTCACATTTGCTGTAGGCACTTCTGTGCTGCCTGAAGAATGGAGCTGGTGATAACACTCCATTCTGAAATCCTAAATACTTTCAGAGGTTGTTTTGGCTGTTTCTTCCTCCCCACCCACCCTGAGAAAACATACCACATTTTAAAAACTTGTTTCAATGGCTAAAAGAAAGATCTGGGTTCAGACTAGAGCTTAGGAGTTACACCTGTGTAATAATCCTTACAGTTGAGGGGAAGACAGCTGCGAAATCCAGATTTTCTAAAGAGCAGCTGGCATCACAACCAGATATTTTGTACTGATCTGGTCTTGCTGTAAGACAGCAAATACAAATACAGGTTTGTCCAGATCACAGTGCACTGAGTTGGAACAGGATAGTGAGCTACAGTTAACTCAGTAATGTTTGATCGTGTCACCAAGTTATCTAGAGACAGATGTGGCCCTTTGTGAATAAGAAACTTGAAGCTCAGTGTGTTTGCTTTTTGTTTAAATGTCAACATCTTCTCTGGTTTGTCTGGTGTCTCTGTCAGATGCTCAGTTTTCTCCCCAAGATGATTTTCATTAACAAACAGACTCATGTCAGGAGCCATGGAAGCTAAGTGTCATTGTCTTTGAGTGTTCAATGCAGGTTTATAAAATCCATGTTATAAATCTGTTTCAGACTGCTGTCTTCAGTGAGGGTTCTTCTGTTTCATTTGGCCCTTGCTGGATGTCAGGTAGAAGCTCTGACTGAAGGGAGGAGCCTTTTACTATAAATGTATGGGGTAGCTGAGAGTAAGGCATGAAGATAGTTGCAAGGTCATTTTGCTTACAGACTCGAGTGTGAGGATCTGTCACACGAGCCATCACACTTGTGAGTGTGCCTTCATGTTTTTGTGTAGCTTGCTGAGAATGAATGCTGCGTTCCTGAGTGAAAAGTCAGAATGCTACTGCTATTGGATTGGTGCAAAGGTGAGCCCTGGCCACTGTAAAAAAAAAACAAAATAGTGAATAGGGGAGATTTCTGAGTTATTTTTAGATATCTTTTTAGTATTATTGTTCATTCCCCAGGCAGCCAGCGTGAGGTATTCTGCCACCACCACAGCCCAGTGTCTGCAGGCAGTTTCAGCAATCACTTAGTCTTCAGCAATCCGCAGAGTGTACAAACTGTTAGCTTTGGCTCTGGTTTCTGCTTCTAAAATAATTTAAATGTTTCTTACTTGAGGCATCTGGTTTGTTTTTGGAAGGTGGAAAAGAAGGCAGATGCGCTGCCGTCTGCCCTCGTTGTGTCTGGGTCAGGTGGTGTGGCCCGAAGGGACAAGGTGTGCCAGGTGGGGGCTGGTGCCAGCCCGGCCGGGAGGACAGGGCAGGGCTGTGCCTCTGCCTTGCCGGCTCTCCGGCCACCGCTGGCCTCTCCAGCTCTTGCTGCCCCTGCTTTGTTCCATTCCTGGCTCTGCTTGGCAGAGAGAATTTACCTGAAGCCTGCAAAGCGAGCCAGTCACATGGACAGACTGTGCCAGATCCAGCTGTAATCTCGGGCTGAAAAATTCAATTTGTGCTCCCCCTCTTCCCGCTCTTTTGCATTCATTTTCCGACTCGGGAATGCAAGCTCTGAGTTACAGAGCACAATGGAGACTTAATGTAACTATTTCTAAAGCATCTGCTGGCAAGAAAACTCTGACGTCAGCAAAGTCAGGGTGAGGTTTTGCTTTGCGCACATTCAGTCGCTCTGCACTGGAATAATGGCATGCTGGAATAATGGCATGCTGGAATAATGGCAAACAGTGGTTGGGGGTGGCACTGGGAGTCGTCCTTGGGGCCTGCTACTCGCTGTATGTCTTTTGTGGGTAGAAAATGTACTTGATAAACTATGTTTTGTCCCATTTGTTTATTACAGGCATTTCAGAATATTTTGTAAATATTTGTGCCTGACACTATTGGCTGGCAGAATGTTGCTTTTAGCTCTTTAAACTGTGGTTACAGTAACAGTTCTTTGGTGGTGTTTCAAGTGAAGATATTTTTTAGAAGCAAACTAAATATATTGCTCAAGGACTTCCCCCCTCCCCCTCATGTTAACACTAGGTTTAGATAAGCAAAAAGAAAATAAATCAGTAATCATCTACTACAATTTGAAATTCTTAATGGTTAACTTGCAAGTAGAAAGAAAGCAAGGACTCAAAGACACTGAATTTATGAGCCACCAGAGAAACTGGCATGTCAGATTTAAGATGAACAGAGATTTGACTTTTGTTATTGCTGATTAAACAAATATATATGACCTGAAAATAAATATGAAAGCCTGTGTGTTATATTCAGTTTAAGGTACATGTTTCATCTAAAATTGATCTGGCTGCAGACAGCTCAGGAAAGCTATATTTAAGGCCATCAGAGCAGAATGTAGCAGTAGATGCCACTGTGACAGGATTCAGAGTCAAGCTGTAGGGTTGTAGCTGAATTTAAAAATAAACAAGAAGCTTTTGTGTCTGCAAATTGTTTGTGCTGCTTTTTAAAGGAAAAAATAATCTCAACACTTGAGGGCTAGATCTCAGGTTTAGGCTAACAGCTATTCGTGGTTAGAGGCAGCATCTTCTGTACTAATTCAGTTTACCAAATTTGATATTTCTGTGGTCTAGGAAGCTTTTAAATCTGACTTAAGGTGTTGGGTTTTTTTTAAAGATTTACTAAAAAGGGTGCAGTTGGAAGGCATATTACCAGTGTTACTATTTAAAAACCACAAAGTATGGTGTTACCCCAGAACCTGAAATAATATAGGTTTGTTTGGAGACCATAATTAGGAAGCGTTCAGCTGTTCTAAATAATGGAGAAGATAAGCACAGTAGCTTTTCTACAAATTGCATTATGCTTGCTTTGTATTTTCTGCCTGTAATTGTTGGAAATAGATGATGTGTCACAGTCATTTGCACGAAGGGGCCCAACTAATGATGTTTCTATAATTATGTAGAAAGAGCTGTTTAAGATGATGCTTTGAAGGAAAAAAGTAACATTCAACATAGAAAAGGTACATGAATTTGAGTGTGAGGGAGTGAGTGGAAGGGGAAAAGGCTTTGCAATCCCTCCTCAAAAGCATGAGGGTGAGGGAGTTGTATTTCAGAAATATTTACTGCGTTGTGAGGCCTGGCAATGGAGGTGTAATTCACTAATTTAAAAGTAACAGAGTAAGTGGAATAGTGCAGCTGGCTACATCTTGACACACACTCATTTGTGTCACTAAGCACTAAGAACTGCTGTAGCATCCTCAGCTGGCAGAGGAACATCACTGTACGTCTTCTGCAGATCTTTTTTGACTTTGTATTCTGTTGGTAAATGCGTGAAACATAGCAGGAAACCTTTGAGTATTTATTTTTTTAAAATTTGGTGTGAAGCTTTCTGATCATTCAGAATGTGGCAGCACTGTCAAGGTCTCATCAGCACTTTGTGACCCAGTGTGTCACCTGACCGGAGGCCTCTGGCTAAGGCAGCGGCTTGCAGGGGATTCACCAACTCCCCTGTGTTGATTCATGCTTGGACACCATTAACAAGGCAATAAAGCCTAAGAAAGTTTCACAAGATTAAGCCTTTAAAGCCATGAGTGGGTGTGTTTGCGATGACTTTTCTACCCATTTTATGCAGCAGTTGTTTTGAATAGAGAAACTCTGCTTACTCCTCAGTCTGTGTTGATGTCAGTGAAAAATGTTTGGAAAAACTCTCATCAACCTGGCTAAATCCTGCTGTGTGCTGACATAGCATATCTTCTGGCATAGTATGATGTTGTAGGTGGGATAATTGTGCTGGCAGAATAACTCCTCCTGTTGGCATGTATTGTATTTCCAGCATAGGTACAGCATCAGATGTACTTTAAATGACTGGCATTCAGCTTTTTCTTGCTTTGTGCTTTCAAACTAGTGTTTACACTATTTACAGTACTAGTGGAGTCTGCCTATAAATGCTGCTAGATCATTCCCCTTCTCTTGTGCTGAATAGGCTCTATCTTTTCAACCTGGTGGTTTTTATTTATTTATTCTCAGCAGGACTAGAATAATCTTTTCCATTAATTCTTTCTTCCAAAGACACATCAGTAAGATTTAAATTTCCACCTAGTGTATAAGCAAAGATCTGTGGCTAGTCTGTTGTCTTTGCCTTCCTTTTCTAATGTTCTCCCTTCATTCTACATTAAGTTCAGCTGTGAGATAAGTTTCTTGGTACTTCTGCCATTTCCTGACGCCAATGGTTTTTCTGGAGGCAGTGAGTTTCCTGTCTGGAAGCTACAGGCAGTGTTTCTGGCAGGATGGAGTATTTTTGTTTCCCTGGCTAGACCTTTCCCTGTCTTTGTTTTTGTCTCTTTTTCTCTCAGTTGTTCTTCTTTTTTTTTTTTTACTCTTGGGCTGTATTTGATATTGCAGCAGTTAATTTAGAGCTATCATTGCAAAAAACTGATGTGGTGATTTGAAATATTTCCATGCAGGATTTTTCAGTTAACGTATTTGACAGAATAAATTAACAGGTCAGGCTGCAGGAGAATTGAATTGAATGTTTTGCTAGGTTTTGACCTAATCTCACCTCCTGAGCGAACAGGAGAGGTTGGTTAGGCTGGTGCAACTTTGTACCTGACCTGAGGGCAGTTTCAGAAGTTGTGGCATTAGCCATAACAGAGTTCAGAAAACTCTGTCATAGTTTCTGTCTGTATCCTTAACTTGCTGCTGCTAGAACAGACAGGCGTGGATTATTCACTCAGTCATCCAAGCTTTTCTGAAAGTTTTATATTGAATTATATTTACCAAAATTATTAATTCTCTGTAAAGAGATATCAAAGGAAACCAATGCAGGGCAGTTGTTCAGTTCTCAAGGGCTAAGATACTGGCAAAGTAAGTTACTGTG
Organism: Leptocoma aspasia; assembly: GCA_013399835.1. Lineage (NCBI taxonomy): Eukaryota > Metazoa > Chordata > Aves > Passeriformes > Nectariniidae > Leptocoma > Leptocoma aspasia. The sequence goes on from VXAX01004331.1 coordinate 109,772, forward strand.
AGTTGTCACAGTGATTTTCAGAAACTGTGACCAAGGTCTTATCCCCATGGTAAGGTCTCATTAGTCAGCCTAACCTGATGTCCCTGGAAGAATTCAAAACTCTTACTAACTTTTTAGCAATTCTAACTCCCTTTTAATTAGTTTACTTTAAAAGCTTTATGCAAAGTTTATCTGTATATATGGGGTTTTTTTTAATTGTAAAATAGCTCCAAATGTTTAATAAAGTAATCCATTAATAGCTTCCAGCATTTGTTAATTGGAGGCAAAGCTATTTCAAGATGGGGCGTGGGGGAGTATTGGTGTTTGTGGATTGTTTTTCTATATTTTTTCTTTGTCTCCCTTGTCTCCAAAATAGCGGTTGATTATGCCAGAGATAAAACAGAGCTGGAAGATGCTGCCAGTCAGACAGTCAATAATATCTTCCCTCAGCACAAGACAGAAACTCTGGCTCTTGCAGAATTCAAAAATCATTAGGAGCCAGGAACTGCAATCTGTAACCTCTTATATACCCCCTCAAGCTGCTGTCTCTGGTATGCTGTTCAAATTCTGTCTATGTGCTCTCTCTGAAATTCCTGCTCATGGTTCCAGACCCCTCTACTACAATATTTGTCCCACCTTATTTCTTGGTACGCTTTATTTGGTTTGTTTTTATAGTGGGGCAAACTTGTAAGCCTGCTTGAAAACAAAAGCTTGTCAGAATTCAGTATGTAGCCATTACTGTTTAACCATGCAAAATTACAGACCCGAAATTAAATCTGCTTATTCTGGAACTTTGTTGGTATTGGTTATTTTCATTTTGGAACAGTTTTCTGTAGGAATGATCTCAGCATTCAGGAGTGTTGCAATGTTTTCCACTTGCAGGATTGGTGACACTGCTGGAAACAAAAACTGTCTTTTGTTATTTCACTGGTGTATGTCTTTACTCTGATTATTTTGCAATGTATAGTGTAGAATAAAAAGCAACTGCAGGAATGAAAGTATTAATACGGTTAGATTAAACCTCTTTTTTTGGTACATAGCAGATGCAGCTTGTGCAGTTTTTAAATCCATTAGTGTTGCTTTCACTTTTCAGACCACTAGCTAGTAAAATATTTTAGAACAATACTTACATATCTATATATAGATACAGATATATAAAAATAAATCTCTCCACAATATTCAGAAGTGAAAGTACATGCCCACCATTGCACTAAGTGAATACATTTCAGTTACTTTTGCAAGAAAAGCATTGTCCTAGTGTGAGGATTTTAATGATTAGATGATTAAAATAGTTAAACATTTTGGTGATTTTTGTTTTGCTTCCTTCTTGGTTTTGTTGTGGTTTTTTTTTCCCTTCAGTGTTTCCAAGACTTTGGTTTCCTCTTGGCAGAGTTTGGTGTACGTTTGTTTGCAGAAGGCACCACAGTGCACAGGAGAAGCTTTTGACATGCAAGCGAGTGCGTGGTTGAACTAAGATTGCTCTGCTGAGTTAGATAAGGGAAAATTGCAAATAGTCTTATTTGCAACAGACACAGGCCTGCAGATACACAAATAGAAAGCATCTCTCCACCGAGTTCTTAGCTTTGGTCGACCACTGCACACAATATACCCAGATTTAATGCTGCTGGTTTGGAAAATTAATGTTTTTAGAATTTAAGGAATTCTTTCCCTTTTGCCACCAGACCGAGGGAGGCACTTTGGGTGTACTCTCTTCTTTGCAGGCATTATCTACAAGAGGAACAGTTTTGCCAATCATTTGTTCAGAGACTTTCAGAATGAGTTGAGCAGCTTGTGAGACTTCCTTTCCGAATAGCAGCTGTCATGGACACATGATACAGGATGTATTGCTCATAAATTTCTAAGGAAGAAGCATAGCTTTTTTTTTTTTAATAAACTGTTGAAGATTTTTCTAGCTGTCAGGGTTGGTTTCTCATGTGCTACATACCATTGTGAATTTTAAAACAGCATTGTATATCAGTTCACTTTTGACAGTTCTGTAGGCTTCTCTGTATTTTAAATATTGTCAATCTCTTGATTTTCATGCCCGGTCAGTCTGACTCTCTCAGTCCTTGAGCCCAAGTGGGTTCATAGTCAGTCTGTTTGTGTCATTGTTTTACAAACAATATTGCTTTGTTCTGTAAGTGAAAACAGAGTTTCCAGATAATTGACACAGGACCTTAAGGAAAAATAAAGCGCAGTCAGAACAAACTGAGACATTGGAACAGTGCAGTAGAGATAATTTAATCTCTGCCTCACAAATGCTTTTCTCTTAATTCTTGTATAATAGTATCCATGAATATCAGAGGTTTTTAATAACATCAAATCATAGAATTATGTGGGCTGAAAGGGACATCAAAGATAATCTTGTTCCAACCCCCCTGCCCTGCATGGGCAGGGATACCACCCACTAGATACCACCCCATCCAGCCTGGCCTAGAACACTTCCAGGAGTGGGGCATCCATAGCTTCTCTGGGCAACCTGTGCCAGTGCCTCACTATGCTCTGAGTAAAGAATTTCTTCCTAACATCTAACCTAAATCTCCCCATGAGAAGTCAGGAGAGACTAATTATTAGACTATTTTCTCTAAACTAAACTGACTGCCTTGTAGAAACTTCTGTATGTTAAAGCAACTCCTGTTGCTCCTGGAAGACCCCTTGTTCCTCACTTGGCAGTGGTCTAATGGTCTACACGTGCCAAGCTGGCTTACACTAGAGGGTTTGACTTCCTTTGAAATTAGGGATAAGGGCTCTACCCTATTCTGCTTACTGTGCTGATATGGGCATGTCCCAGATCTTGTCAGCACCTTCACTGAGCCCACTGTGTGCTCCAAATTAGTGAGTGAATGCTTGGTATGGTACTTGCTGGGAACTCTGCTCCCAGGCTTTTGGATTTACATAAATTAAATAAGATAGTATTTCACTACAGCTGTTTTTCTGTCATTTAAAGATGAGATGTGAAGTTTAAGTCTTGACATGGCAGATTTCTAAAGGTTTTTTAAAACTTGAGTTAATTGTGGATTCGGGAATTCTGTTTTTGGAATGATGGCCTCTGCAGCTATCAATAGTCCATGGTAGGCATAAAAAAATGAGATGTAATTAATTAAATGATCAAGTGATTTTCACTCTGGAAAGGATTTACTACTAGTAGGAGCAACTGCAGTAACTTTTGTAATAAATGTTCTTCATGCTATAAGAAAAACATTCACATATGTAGCTCTTAGAACAAAGCAGGGTAGAAAGTAAAAGAGACCTGAGAAAGTGTCTGAAAGGTAAGACTTCCATAACATGTAAATTACCATATTGGTGCCCTTTTTCAAAGGAGAAAAGTCAAAATGAAGTAAAATTTATATGAGCATATATTTAAAATAGTTTTACACAGTTCAGTTTAAGTGAATTATTTAAGAGGCTTTGACAACTTTTTTTGCATCCTGTAAGTCGCACTGTAACAAATCACTGTAAATGTTTAATAAGTATCTGTATGTCTGAGTTTGTGTTAAAAGCGTGAGAAATCTTCTGATACAAATTTTTTGACTTTCTTTTGTAGAATTAACTGTTCAGTTTAATCCAAATACTATCAAGTCTTTATTTCACCTTTTATTAGAAATCAAAGTTATAAGACAATCAAAAATGCCACACAAATTAAGTTGAAGTGTCTTTACAGTCTTTGAAACACTACATGGAAAATGTTGCTATTCTTGATCTTAGAATATGAAGGGAAATATACTGAAGGAGTCATAAAGGTATTCTGCTAATTGTTGCAGTTAAGCATGTCACCTGCACAATATGCATTTGCCTAACACAATATGCTGCATTATGTTACCATTAAAGGATTTTATTTTTCATCTTAGTGCATATAAAGGTTCTGCCAGAACCTTTGTTGTTTCAACATAATTTCCATCTGTTTTCTTCCAAGTTGCAAAGTGTTGGTTCTGCTTGTACTAAATCATCTGTAATAAAACCAAGTAGCAGTCCTAACATGCCCTGACACCATGTGCATTGACGTGACTACGGCGAGGTGTTTTTAATGGGACAGAGTGTTGCAGAAGAACATAGATGTCAAAATTTAACCTTGTCTAAGACATTAAACTTTTCCAGGTTGTTCATCACTCTTTTAGCTCAGCAATGCCGGGTGTATACTTGAACCTCAGGCATGTGTAAAGTGAGTAGGGATACACTCTTTTAGAAATCCTCAGGCAAAAGTGTTTGTAATTTCCCCCCAGTTTTAAACACTGCTGTGGAATGAGCGGACATTTAAAGAATGGCCATTGAAATCAGGGACTTCTTTGCCATTTCAAAATCTTGTATGTTGGTATTTAATTTAGTAGCTTCAGCTCTTCCATGTTTTTGTTTTACATTTTATTCCACTATGTTTAGTTCTTAGACCATGGATTAAATGAAAATGAACATTTGTTTTTGCTACCTCTTTTAGATGATTAGAGATACCTCTATGTTAAGAAGATCACAGTTTAGAAATTTTAGAATTCTAAAATTCTAAAATTGTGTGATTGTGTGATTGATAGAAGATGCTCATTGGAAGAAGGAAGCAGAAATTATCTGTGATGGTGGTTGAAATTCAAGCTCTGAAGATGTGTTGTTTTTTTTTTACAGCTCTCTGTGAGATGGATCAGTGCATTTCAGAAAGCAGCTAGAGAGTATAGATGTTGGGAATTGCAGATGTCAGAAAGGAAGCTACTAAGAGTCAGTTTTAATCAAGAAGTAGCGTTCAGTATGCTAACAGAGTTTGCGCTTGGTTAAGTCGTTGGAGGAGCAAATGCCTAAGATGGAAGAGAGTTTGTTTGGAACAGAAGTCTAGATTTGCTATTTAAGCACCCATTACACAAGGGAATATTTAAGGTGTTTTAGTGAGGATGTAGTTACATCTATGTTTATGGTGGGTTTTCTTCTTTCCTACACTGATGTTTAAGCCTGCCTTTGTTTTGCAAACGTGGGAAGCTGTTTGTCCTGATGGCAGACGTTTTGCCCCTGTACCCCAGGCTGGGCATGTGATGGAAGAGTAGGCAGCATGCTGAGCTTGTGCCTCTGGTGTGTTTGGAGGACAGTGAAGAGCATGAGGGAGCTGATCTCCCCCAGCAGCTGGGCTTATGGAGATAGGCGTTTGTCACTCTTTTCTTGCAAAATCAGCAGGGTTATTCTCAGCTGCGCTTAGGGCATTTCTGAAGTGTTTTGAAATTTATGAGAAAAGCAAAGATTGTGCCATGGAGAGCCATTTTAGAAGATACTCATCACCCCAGTCATCTCTTCAGTTGAAATCTTCTCCCTTTGCAAGATCATTCACGTTTCCTTTCCCTCGCCCTCCGTTATATGCTCACCAATAGCATTTACTTAAAGGAGCATGGTCGAAAAGAACTGTTGAAGGCATTTAGCTGGATGCCCATTAGGTTTCCCTAGCAAATAGTTTATGCAGGGTTGAAGGAACAGATACCAGCTCAATACTGAGCTTCAGGTGAGTTGCAACTGTAAATGTCCTTTCTGCATCTCCGGATGACAAGGTGTGTTTGTGCTGTGGCAGCTGGTGTTTTGTGGTAAGTCTGTGGCACGAGCAGAATGCAAAGCACGGCTGGAATTCGGATTTGTGGTAGGACTTTGGGCATGGCGGGAAGCCAGAAATACGGTTTTTCTGTAGTTGGTAAGTGCTTTTGAGGAAATGTTGAGAACAGTGGTGAACTTGAAAGTTTTAGGATTTGCTCTGTTTTTTCTGTCCGTTTGCTGTTGCCTGTATTAGTTTCTTCTGTGTGTTGACAGAGTTCATACTCTATCAACACACAGAAGAGTCGTGACAGTGATGCAAAACTTGCAGTGCATGTTGTCTGAAAATCAGAGTTATTACTACCATAGTTTGTGTGTCTCAGCTCATTTCAAGTTGTTGGATTTCAGGGCTTCAGTTTGGACACAGCGTATCGCCTTCATGTGGACTCGTTGTTACTGGAATAATACGGGCATTGTGTTCTCTGGCTGTACAGAACCAAGTATTTTTTACTTCTTTTTGTCAGCAGAAACAGGCAGATGCTGTGTTGGGTTGGGCAACATGAGAACTGGCCAGTGCTCCAGATTGCGCTAGTAAAGCTTTTATGATTTTGTGCAGCTCTGATCATTATTAGCATTGTAACATTTGTCTTCATTTTTTCCTCTAATAAATCGTCTGCTGAATCTTTTCACTTCGGCAAAGTCATCTTTGGACGTCACTAGAATGTCAGTCCAAAATTACTATATAAGGAAGAGCTTGGCTTTTGAAACTAGTGCTATGCATTTAAATCTAAAGAGCATAATTGATGATTGTCTGAAATAACTGGCAACTTTTCTTTTCAAAAATCCTGTCAAAGTTGAACTATTTTCCTTAGAAGAGCAATCTGCTGTTTTAGAGAGACTGCTTATCAGATCCCATTATGCAGAGAGAACTATGGGTTGTACTGGTCTCCTTTTTTACAGCATGGGAGAATCCTTGTTTATTTAAAAAGAAAAAAAGTACAACTGGTTCATCACCAGAACTGCTATTTCTTGATTTTGTACATCTGTTGGAACTGGCAGAAATGCTGCAATAAAACATTCTTTCCTCTCCAGAGAAAGGGAGGAGGGGAAGGCTTGTAGTCATAGACTTGGCTGTGTGACTGTGTTTACTTCCTAACTTTTTCTGTTTTATTTTTTAAAACAAACAAAACCACAACCCCCCCCCCCCCCCCCCCGCTCAAAAAAAAACCACCCAAAAAAACCCGAGACAACAACAGACTTTGCTTGAAATGAATGCTTTGCTTCCTGTTCATTTTGTTCATGAACTCTCCTGATTTAGGACATTGGCACTTTCCACTGCCCTTGTAGTATCTGTGTGAACATACCAATGTTAGTAATTATCCAATTATAAAAATGCTTTTAAGGTTATTATTGCACTTCTAAACATATAAATTTAATTGTCAGTAATGGACTGTATCTGTTGTATATTTCAGACATGGTCTACCAGTTGTGTCTATCTATGGTATAATATAATACAAAGATCTTGGAGAGAAGGATGTCTTCTTCAGTGAAAATTATGGAGCAGTTTTTTTCAGTTTCACCTTTTTTTTCTTTTTTTTTTCTTTTTTTTTTCTTTTTTTTTTTTCTTTTTTTTTAGATCAGGGAATGTTTTAGTGCATTTAATGAGAAAAAGCGGCTGGAAAACTATTAAATTTGTTTTGGGAACAGGAGCAGGTAAAGCATCCAAGATAGATTTTTTGACTAAAAATGTTCTCTTAGGAGGGAAGGAAGAGTATGTTATGTTCTTGAAGTATTTAGACTCTTTATTTTAGACTTTGAGAGTAAGCTAAGATTATTTTTTTAATATGTTCACAGTGGTAAGATTTTCCTTTATTAGAAAAAGAAAGAGGAAAGTAATAATTCAGTGTTTGAGAAATAGAAAATGGTGACTTTTTAATTCTCAAAAAACTCTGGGGGCTCAAAATGTAAAACCTCTTTTTCTCAAAACCAGGAGATGTACAATATTTTTGGTTGGGGTTTTTGTATGGGGTTGGGATTTTTCCCCCTTTTTTCTCTTGTCTTTAATTTTTACACTTGAGGAAGGCAGTATTCCTGTGGAGTCCTGCCATACTGGGTGGCTGGTAGTCTGAAGTGAGCAGTGCTGTCTTGGCTACCTGCTGGCACGTACTGGCCAGCTGCCTGTGGTGGTCTGAAGAGGGCCCAGCGCTGCTCTGCTGCATGCACTGCTCTGGTGACACGGACAGCCTGTGGGCTATTTCTGTGTTTCCTCTTTGGAGAGGGATTCCTGTTTCCACTGCTGGTGAGCTGTTCCCCGAAACTTCCCCAAGCAGCTCAGTGATTTCCTTCCGGAGACCACAGCACGTGTTTGGATTTGTGCCGGTCTCTAAGGGGTGTGCAGACTGCTAAGCTCTTACAAACAGAGGCATTGATCTCTACATTCCTTTGTTTCTACCTTTGGACTTAGTTTTAGTATCCAGTTTCTGATTTTATCTTTTGGTAAGGTCATAGAAACCCATTCACACCTTTCTGACGGGTCAGTTGGGAAACACTGAGGAAAGAAGGGATGCTGGCAGTAGTTTTGCATGCAGATTTGCAGCACTGGTGTCACATAAGAAATGCCTTCTCATTCTTCTGTTACAGTTCACCAAAAGTTAAAAAAATTCCTCTTATACAGTCAAACTTCCAAGAAGTGGGAATAGTTGCATGTTTGGGGAGAACTTAGTGGTTTTGGTTGGAGATGATCTGCTGCTTTTTCCTCTGTCAGAGGAAAATAGGAAGAGTTCCTTCTTTCTTTCTATTCGCACTGTGCAGTCATTTAAGCAGCAGAGAACAGAAGGAAATCCTTGGTGTCATCTTGTACATAGGTAATAACTGAAGCTTGGTATGTGATGGGAATCTGGTTTGGGGGCTTTTTTTTTTCTTACAGAAATATATCTGATAAAAAATTCAAATATTGTCACCTTAACTGTAGTCTTTGCCATGCCCTTCAACTTCTGTGTAACTAAGCAGTGTTGGCTGTCACTCTGCAGCTCTGCTCCCTGAAATATTCAGATGCCTTATGCTATAAACATGCATACTTCTCTGGGAATCCTCAGATTTTGAGAATATCTTGAGTTGTTTAGCCACAGTGATTTAATTTCTGCTGTCAGTCTAAATGGTTCAAAAAACACTGAGAAATCTTTGTTTTAATGAACTGTATTGGATTTGTACTTGACCTTATCACATGTGCATAAAATGTAAGGTAGAGAAAATAGAAACATTTCCAATGCTGTAAGCCTATTGCTAAGCTTTATGAAAGAGCTTGCATATTTACTTAGTTGTCACCTTGACTTTTGGTAATTTCTACACATGCATAGACGCATGCACACACCCTGCTTCCCTTGGGGGAGCAGGGGAGTACAGATGCCTTTCTCTGCACTGATTAAGTGTAACAAAGATAGTCCTTGACCAGAAGCAAATTTCAGGCTTGTTAAGATAAGAAGGATGTAAAGGCTAAAAAAAGCTGACAGGACATTGGGTCACATGGTGAGGAAAAGATGGTAGTAATAGGAGTAACAGGTCACTAGAGTGCTGTGACCTTTCAGAACCAGTAGTGATAGTTGTGATTCTAATCCTGCTTTTTTTTCATCTCTCCTCCTAATACAGGGAATTATTCTGAAGAATTTGCTGGAAGCAGGTACATGAGAATTTTCTGCATGAAGACTCTCAAACTGGATTACATAATAATATGCCTGTATCCTCTGCCTCTGTTTGATCCTTAAAAATGATTAGGATTGTATATGAAATTTAACCCCTTTCTGATGAGTGACCTAGACATGAGTTTACATCGGCAAATGGGCTCTGATCGGGACCTCCAGTCTTCTGCTTCCTCTGTGAGCTTGCCATCAGTTAAAAAGGCACCAAAGAAAAGAAGAATTTCATTGGGCTCACTTTTTCGGAGGAAAAAAGACACGAAACGCAAGTCTAGGGATTTAAATGGAGGTGTTGATGGAATTGCAAGTATTGAAAGCATTCATTCAGAAATGTGTACAGACAAGAATTCTATTTTCTCCACGTGTACCTCGTCTGATAACGGAACAACCTCTAGCAGCAAACCAAGTGGAGACTTCATGGAATGCCCCTTGTGCCTTTTGCGGCACTCCAAGGACAGGTTCCCAGAGATAATGACTTGTCACCATAGATCCTGTGTGGATTGCTTGCGTCAGTATCTCCGGATAGAAATCTCTGAGAGCAGAGTTAATATTAGCTGCCCAGAATGCTCAGAACGCTTTAATCCTCATGATATTCGTTTGATATTAAATGATGACATCTTGATGGAAAAATATGAAGAGTTCATGCTTAGGCGATGGCTGGTTGCAGATCCTGATTGTAGGTGGTGCCCAGCTCCAGATTGTGGGTATGTATTTTTCCTATATTTGCAAAAAAGTGACAGTGTAAATACATAATTTTCATAGCATTATGATTTTTGAAAAGTTACTTGCTTTACTTTAGGGTGTTACAATTGTATGAGTAGGTAGCAGGCAGAATTCTCTTTAATAAAAAAAAAAACAACAAGGAATCAAAACAATTGAAAATGAAAACAACAATGAGAACCACCCCAAGCCACAACCACCTTCCAAAATAAAAAGCTTTCTCAAGTAGGTTTTTCTTTTTTTTCTGCACAGAGGGAACTTCAGCAATGTCAAGCAACTTTTATTGGTAGATGCTTGCCATTTATTTACAGCAAGCAAAAGAAATTTAGCTGTTGCACTGCCAAGGCAATGGTACAAAGCTCAAACTAAAGAGAATTGAAAATTTAGTGACTGTAATTTAACTTAATTTGTTAGAGCACAGTGGGTAATTAGGATTTTTAACTGTGAAAAATGATTTAAGCTTTTCTTCTAATTAAAAGGCCTCTCCTGCTTCAGATATCTTCCATCTTGTGGCTGGTTGAGACAGCACTTGTTGCCTGTCAGCAGGATTCTGATGTAAGATAATCAGCTTGTTCCTGCTTATTATCTGAGGAACGTAATGTTTTAACTTTGCCTTAATACTTTAAACAGTTCTGAAACCATGCTGAATTCTAAGTAGGCTGAATACTACTGAGCAGCAGTTCATCATGCTTTTGTGCTGCTGGTGTCTCATAATGCCATTCTTCAGCAAGCTGCTTTTTTGGAGATTGTTTCTGTTATCATACTGCTTAAGGGTTGTAGGCATAACTGCAATCCAGATGTGTAGTGCACACTAAAAACTCAGAGGCTGACAGCTCTGTTTCAAAGCTCACAGACTAGCAATAAGAGGAATGAAGAAAAGGAAGAATGTTGCAGGAGAACAAGAAAGATAGGACTGACTGTTAGGTAGATTAAATGCCCCAATTTTAATAACCAGGTGCTTAATGTTTAGGACTTACCTCAAATACAATTTTGCTTTCATACTTTGAAAGAAACAGAATTTGCTAACACAAGTCAAAAGCAGGGACTGGAAGGGTGATGGTTTCATATCTGGTCCAAAGTGGATGGCATTGCTGTGGCATAGTTTGAGGACAGAAGGAAAAATAACTTGAGGGATGTTTTGGTTGCATGAGCTTGTAACAAAGTCATATGGACAAAGCCAGTACAGTTCACTCTAAATATTTTGATACTGCAAAATAAAACAACCACTGGAAGGTATTATTTGATAGACACAAGTATGCTTTGTCTTGAGGTTTTGTGTTACAAACAGTTATTATTCAAGCTGAGGAGAAGCATTTAAGACCTGTTAAAACATTTTCTATTTATACCATGTTTCAGTGGTTCATATACTTTTTTCATACTTAATTAAGTAGACTAAGGCAGGTTTGTTTAACCTGTTTTGGTTTTTATGCTTCAATTTCCTTATTTGTTTTAAAAAAACACCTCCTAAGTATCTTTAAATGGTCAGAAACTGTGATGATAATTGTTGTGGATAACACCATCATAAAAAAAAGAGATGGGTGTTCAGAGCAAAGTTAAAGTTCCATGCAGTCGTGTGGGACAATGCAGCAATGCATTAGTATGCAGCAAGTATTTAAATCATTGCTCCAGAACTGCTTGTTGCATGCTCCATACTCTGGGAGGGGAGTCCTATGAGAAACAGTATATTGCCAGGCAGATAAACTCTGCCAATGTCATTGTGAAGGGAACAAACTTGTACTGCATGGGCAACCTTATGTTGTACTTTTGATTCCATGATTTTTCATTATACTTGAAGTGGCAGGGAAATGCTTCACATTTATAGGTAAATACTGCTTTTAATGCACAGATAGTGCTTCCTCACTGAATTCTCATTACTAGTTTGAAGTGGAATAAAGTTGGGTACTTGGGTACTTCTCAGGAGGATCACTGTTTCTGGTTGGCATCCTAAACAAAAAAGAGCTCCTGCAATCATGTTTTGTCTTTTTCCCATCCTTCTCCTGGTTGTTTTGAAACCTTCAGAACCCTTAGATATGCTGGGCAGCAGGGATTGAGAATTCAGCAAAAGTTATTCTAAGTAGTTTAGGGGAAAGGGCACATGTACTACTTGAACAACAGAAAGACCATCAGTAGTGCCTCCAGCAAGAATAATACCTGTGCATGAATCCTCCAGTTAAAAATTTAAATTTGGCTTTCAGGCAGCCACCACAGCACTGTCTGACAAGTCTGTATGTGCCCAGCTGAGGGAAAGCACACAGAGGGAGGTAGGAAGGAGAAGTGGGAGTGGTGTGGGAAGTAATAACGGGGATTTGATGTTGTGGTGGAGCTTAGCAGGAAGATGAAGGAAGGAACTGTACAGGTGTAAGGTTTAGGGAAGCAAACACTACTCAGACTTCCACAGAAGAGCCTTTGCTAACAAATGCTGTTCAAGGATGATGCATCACATTCAGTACACACAAACTTCACATCAGCGGACATTTGCTTTAATAATTATGTGGTGCAACAGTAGTCACAGTTTCTAATTGCTTTGGCAGCTAATCAAGTTGTACAATATGCAATTAAAGCTGGTTTTTTTTTCTTTTTCTGAACAGTTTTTGAAATGTAGTACTGGCAGAATGCATTAGGGTTATGACCTTTTAGCATGGATCAAATAAGGAAGGAGATGGATGAATGCATTCTCCTTCATGTAGGAAATTGATGGAATGCATTTACTAAATTTGCAATTAATCTCAAAGTAGGAGAGGTACAATAACTTCAGAGAGTAGCATAATTTCCTGGACTTTAAGATTAGAAACAAGTATTGTAATAAGTAGGAAATTGGTGCGAAATGGAGCATTTTGGTAGGAAAAAATTACTGCACAAATAGGTAAAAAATGGATGGTGCACAACAGTGCTTATTTTCAGCATTGATCAAACATCCCATGTAGTATTGTTTCAGGGTTTAGGCATCACACTAAGGCAATAATCTGGACCAGATAAAGAGCAAATAATTATTAAAATTTTGATCCCAGAAATGAAAAAATGGAGGGAAACTAGATCAGTCTGTTAAAACATGGGGGTTTTTTTACATCATTGGTCTCCTGGGTTCTAAGGAAACAACAATTAATAGTTAAGAAGTAAATAATTATTTTTCCTCTCTGTTTCAACTCTATTTGGATAAAAAACAAGTTATCTGCAGTACCAGGTGTATCTGTCCCAGGGGAGAACCTCTTCTCCTCCCCTCAGGAGGACTGCAGATCAGTTTGGAGAACCTCTGCTGCAGCAGCTCTGCCCTGGGTGGGCTGCCTGGGAGCTGAGGGTTCTCCAGCCCAGTGCCAGAATGGTCCATACCACTGGCACCACAGACCTTCTGACCCTGAGCTGCTTCATCTGCAGCTTTTGTTGCAAGCTCAAATGCATCCTGATGTGGTTGTTACCTGAAACACTGTAAAAGTCTGGACCAGCTGTAACCTACCAGCAGTGCTTGATGGGAGACACTGTCACATAGGTGATCCTTCCCTGGGGAAGGGATCTTTATAGGCTGTTTTTCATACCAGTTCTCCAGAGTAATTTTAACAAGCATCACTGAATCAGTATTCCAAATGTGTTCTGTCTTTTCTTCTGTTTGAATTATTTAATGGTTTTGCTCTGAGATTGTATTGCTGACATCGTTAGAAGAGAGCAGTGATTCCTAAATTTTCATACCTTTATAAGACAAAAAGCAGATCCTGCAGAAGAGTAGAGATTCTTCATCCATCTTTTCACTGTGCAGCCTTCAATTAATTGCTCACTGCCTCTGGTTTTTGTTTTACTGGGTGTTACTTTGAGTTTGGTTGGTTGTCCCTTCTCTCAGCCTAAACAAGGACTTCAGGCTTTCACATCTCCTTTAAAAAGAATGCAAACATTAAAATCAAACCTGTAATCCTGTACAGTTTGAACTGAGATTTGCTCTGGTCTAAAGAGTTACTTTCTAAAGGTGTGCCAAATACATCAGTCCCAATTAGGAAGTGCTTTCAGGGATGTGCCCATGCTTTTTTAGTGATAGGAAGGTGGCAGGATATAGATTGATACTTTATTCTGTGTCTTAAGCTTGAGATTTTTTTGGTCTAACATTAGCAAGCCTTGAATATATCCCTGTATGTTGAAGAAGTGTTTGGATCAGAGTCTCTTTGTGTACATGCAAAGCAATTATCTTTTCAGTCTGCAGAAAGTGGGGAAAATGAAGCTGATTAACTTGGCAGCAATATAGAAGAGTCTAGCAATTATTGAAATAAATCCCTATTTGGAAAGCGAGAAATATTTGTAAACAGACAAGCATGTATCTCATTTGTAACTGCATCATCTGTAAATGTTAAATGTTAATGTTAAATGTTGAAAGTCCTATTTGTTTGCAAGATTTCTTAGGGAGGAACATTAAATATGCTGTTTTAAAACAATAATGAAAGGGATAGGATTTGCATTAACTTTGCAGAGTTTCAAATCTAGCTACTTAAATAAAAATAGCTAAATTTTAAGATAGGCTTGTGAGTGGGAATATTTTGTAAGTATCATTACTAATAAAGAATATTTTGAGTTAATTTATGCAACTGCTATAAAATGGATGGGGGTAAAAATAAACAGTCTTTTAAGATAAAATTACCTTCATTTGAACAGACAAAAACTTAAGTCTTGTTGCATTTATAAATCTGCTGAAGTCTACTCAAGGACCCTGTTATGTGAATAAAAGCATACATCTGTTTTAAATGTTCATACCAGTGGACTTAGTGTTATATATTTAAAAGAAAGCTACTGCATAAAAATCATTGAAAAAAGCTACAATGGGTATGAATTAATAAACATATATACCTATGTTTGTATTTACTGTTGATAAAAACACAATGTGTTCATATTATGTGAACTTTGAAATGCAGGTCTAATGAAGGAATAGTTTTGTCACTTCAGCTCTAATTATATAGAACTGTTTGTGTAGTGTCTGATTACAAAGTAGTGTAACACAGTTTTGTAAGTCTCAGCATTCCTGGAGGTTTTTTGCTCTGTAGTCAGAGTAAAGGTGGCATTGAGGCCCGAACTCTTACTCTTTTTGCATTGACATTTGAAATGCGTTTTTATTAAAAATGCCTTAATTATTGAGAAACCAAAATCCTATTTATAAAATACTTGGTTTGTTGTTTTGACATTTTAAAATACAAATAGTTAACAAACACCTATTTAAAATAAGTAGTGGTATTCAAGTAAAATCCTGAAACGTCTTGCAGTGCCAATCTAGGTGTCATTACAGCTGTAGGTTACTCTGCAGGTCATTTAGCAGGGATCCTCCCTCATGGACAGGGTCAACCTAAGACATGCCCATAGTGACTGGGACACTTCTGAAACTATAACTTTTCCTAATTGCTTAAACACCTTTTTTAGGTTTATTGTCCCGCTCTTCTAAACTGTGGTTTCTTGGTGACTGTAAGCCTTACAGTATTGCACTCAGCTTTAAATACAGTATATTTGAATACTGCTTGGAGTAAAGGTGAGTGAGTGTTGCAGTGATTATAGTATTTCTGTACAATCTTAATCTAATGCAGTGGCAATAGAGTTGTGGAAAGAGGCGTTTAGGAGCTGGTGCTGGCCACCTCCTGAAGGAAGTAGTCAGGTCCTGATGTTCACTGCCTTTGTACCTGCTTCAGCTGCTCTGACAGCTGTCTGGTCAGACATTTTGTTAAATATTTGTCCTATACTTAGAGCTGGGTTTGTTAACAAAGCTCTCTCTTGCCCCTCTCGGTGGTTAAAGCTACGCCGTGATCGCGTTCGGATGTGCCAGCTGCCCCAAGCTGACGTGTGGCCGGGAAGGCTGCGGGACTGAGTTCTGCTACCACTGTAAGCAGATCTGGCATCCCAACCAGACCTGCGATGCTGCTCGCCAGGAGAGGGCTCAGAGCCTGCGCCTGAGGACCATTCGCTCTTCATCCATCAGTTACAGCCAGGAATCTGGAGCAGCAGGTATTTATGATTAGGGTGCTGTGTCTGTAAAACATCTCTTCTGTACATTTGCACAATTAACCCTAGATAAGGAAAGAATGGAATAGTGGCATGGTAGATAGATACTAGATGCTTTGTCTTTCAGAAATATAAAATAATAATTCTAAATTTGAATTAAAATTTTAAATGTTATGCTTTGAAGTACTCTGTGGCCAGAACATCTGACTTAAAAAGCTTGTTAAAAGCTTTTCATCATTTTCATCAAGCTTCTTAAAAGTTTGTCATCATTTTAAGCTCTTTGTAGTTGAAAAATGGCAAATCAAATGAACTTGCTGCAAGGCATCCCACATTTAGCATGTTGACTTTTTTAGTCGTATCACTTAGTAGACTTGTTTTCTCCACTGTAAGTGAAGTTCCCCAGCTGTTGAAATTAAACCTCGTAACCACTGATTTTCTGTTTTCAAAAAGACTATTACTCTGATGCCAGCTCTGATGTTTGACATCTTTGTTAGTACTAATTTCTGATTTTCTAGGAAATGATCATCTGTCTTGTCTACCAGAAGGCAAACAATTCCATCTCTTAAAGCTGAGCTTGTTTGTAACTCCCAAAAAAATGAGGATAAACTATCCAGAGTAGTGTTTAACACATCAAAATTCCAGTTTGCTGTTGATAAGAACTGGCTCTGAATTAGACCAAACTCTGATTTATTTGGCAGCTTTTCTCTCTGCCTGAACAAGCAAGGTAGATACTTGGGGTACAGAGTCTCACTTGCACCTGGTAGTTAGAGCTGTTTTTCTCCAATCCAGCCCCAGACTCGAGAGTCTCTACTTTGTAGTTTGCACTGGCTCGTTTCAACAATGCATCCCATCCTGCCCTAAAAATTAGTATCTTGGTCTAGCTTTCAAATAAAATTGAAAATAAGCTAAATAAATTAGCACACCAGCTCCTTTCCTTACCCTTTCAGTTCCTCTCAGCCTGAAGAGCAGCAGCTCTGCCTTTCCTGTGCTGAAGAACTCTGTTTACTTTCTGCCCTGTAGGCTGTGCATGTGCTCCCATGTGGGAGTAGCTAATGAATCCTTTTCAGTTGCTTACTCCTTGTGCAACGGGGTTGGTAGAGGTACTTTTTTCTGCTGGTTCTGCACCTCTTTAGGTATGCTTTCTATCAAGTTTGAGCTCTCCTTTCCCTTTGTCCTACCTAGTAGCACCGAGGCAGTAAACTCGGAGTTCTGCGCTAGGAGCTGCTAGGTATTTCTGCTTCTGTGAATAAATAGCTTGTCCTAAAGTGCAGGTTCTAAACAGGAGTGAAGATCACAACTGTGGGGTGTCTGTGTATTTTACTGTTGCTCAACGACCCCTTGTTTGACAGAGCTGGTCACTTCACCTCATTTTTCCACATTTGACTTGGGAACGTGGGAGATTCTCCAGAGTTTTCTTCTGCTACACTCTTTTTTTTTGGGGAGTAAGTAAGTATAAAGTGGGGCTGTGAAAAGGACTCAAGAGGAGGTTGGCAATACCAAAAAAGTACATTAATGTGAATAGGGAGATGGATTTAAAATACGTTAGCAGAGTGGAGATTGAATATTCAAGTATAAGATTCATAACAGCGTGAAATGTAAAAGAGGATTATATTTAAAGAGACCTTATTATCAGTCCTGTGTTAGCATACATATTTAATGTCAGACTCTAATATATATTTCATTAAGCTTAGGAAATCCTTGAACAGAGATTATGCATTAACTATTCAATTACTTGAATGTGGTCTACTACACCTTGTTTTCATTAGTTTTGCTGGGTCCAGGGTTTGTAAAAACAAATTTGATACCAAGTCATAGCCAAATGAAGATTTGTAAAGCAACCTTATAAAAAACTTCTTCAGTTCTTCAGATAATGGTTCAATCAGTTTTCCCAAATGTGTGCCTGTATTGTGATGATATTTGTTTGTCCAAGGAACTGATACAATTTTAATATTCATTTTTTAAACAGCTGATGACATAAAGCCATGCCCACGCTGTGCTGCTTATATAATAAAAATG
The DNA here is from genome assembly GCA_013399835.1 of Leptocoma aspasia. Taxonomy (NCBI): domain Eukaryota; kingdom Metazoa; phylum Chordata; class Aves; order Passeriformes; family Nectariniidae; genus Leptocoma; species Leptocoma aspasia. The sequence goes on from VXAX01004331.1 coordinate 127,624, forward strand.
AATGATGGAAGCTGCAATCATATGACTTGTGCTGTCTGTGGCTGTGAATTCTGTTGGCTATGTATGAAAGAGATCTCAGATTTACATTATTTAAGGTACATTTTAAAAAATTCTATGTGGTTGGTGATTTGTTTTCTAAAGTATTTAGAAGGAGATTCCCAAGTGCTGTAAGTCTGGCTTTCTCCCTCTTGGAGTAGAGAATCACAGTTGAAGTATTCATATCAGAGGATTAAGTCAGTTTTCAATACATGTATTTAAATTAGTGCTTTATTGTTTTTATTTTTAAATATTTTGTAAATTTTATACATGCAACATGTTCTTAGTACAAATCAAGTATTTTGGATTAACACACCCTCTTTTTACTGATGTCTTACTACAGCTGTATTCTCCTTGTATTAGGCAATACAGGAGTTCTGATTATACACGTTACTGTGAACCATAGATTGGTGTGTAGCAATATGCTTCTTGTTACATTGCAAAATATGTTCTCAAAGCAAAAAAAAAAAATCTGAAGAAATAACTGATGATGTGTTACATCTGTAATTTGAACCTAGGGTCAATAATTTTGTAACTAGGGAAATGTTCAGTAGTGTACAGCAACCTTGATTTATTTACAGTTTCTTTACAGCATTCTTATTTCTCTCTATCAGCCCATCAGGTTGCACGTTTTGGGGGAAGAAACCATGGAGCCGTAAGAAGAAAATCTTGTGGCAACTAGGGACACTTGTTGGAGCTCCTGTAGGAATTGCCCTAATAGCTGGCATTGCTATTCCTGCTATGATTATTGGAATTCCTGTGTATGTGGGACGTAAGGTAAAAAGTGCCTAAATTCCCAACATGCTTCAGGTTTTACCTTCTGTTGTATGGCTTGGGTGATACTATGTGCAGTTGGGTATCTTAACTGGCCTCTACAAAAAACCAAACAATCTCCAAAAAACCAAAGCAACCAACCCCTGCTTTGTTTAAGGATATTTGTGTCAGTTGTACAGGAAGAAAAAGCAGTGTTTTTAAGAATCTAGATTCTCTTAAAACATGCAGAGCAAAACACTGAACAATTTCCAGTTTCTACATCCTGCCATGAAAGCTCCTGCATGCTTTTTCAAAATTGCTCTGGTTTTAATTTCTGATTCCCCTTCTGACCCCTAAAATTAAACAATCTTTAGAGCACAAGGAAGATAAAAAGGATTTTTTTTCTCTTAAAAGCAGATAGTTACCAGAATTTTAGTATAAGATTATGCTAGTTCAGGTTTGTGCATATACATATTTAAGCATTTATACTTGGCAGCTTAATTGCCTTGGGCCAGTCCACCAATGTGGAGCAGTGTTCAGGGCTAGCTAGCCTGCCTTCATTTTACTTCTTCTGGGAAGGAGCTAGAAATGATCATGTTAATCAGAAGGTAGTTGATACATTTCCTCTTAAAAAATATAATAGCTTTTACTATAAAGTAATCGGCAAACTCTTATATGTAAGTTATCCAGATCTTTTGGAAATAGGCTTCTTGAAATGACGGCTTAGATTTGTTTTCTGCTTTTATCAGCATGGATTCTCGCAGTGACTGGCACAGACTCTTAATTCTCCATTTATTGGGGAGGGAAGGGGGAGTGTGTCTGGTAGACAAAATGTTCAGGGGTGCAGCTTTTCCACTGTATTTATTTAATCTTTTTCTTTCTAGAAAGAACCCTACTTTCTGCTACAGTTGGGTTTTGACCCTTTTATTCTGTTATGGCTTAGTCCCATACAGTTGGCCCCATACACATTGGAACCTTCTATGTGAGGAGAGGAAGAAGACAGCAGTTACCTGTTTGAAATTACATTTGCATGATTAGCTTTTCTCATTATATTTTGGAATAGGACCCCATCACAGAGCACCTTTCATGTATTAAAGTCTCAGAGCATTGGTCTGTGTGGGCAGCCTCATGAGAATTTCTGTTGTACCCCAGTGCTTAGTGGTCATTTCTGTGTGACCCCTGTCAAATATTTGCACTTCGAAACATCTGACAGTGGAGATCCCACAGGCCCTTCAAGCTTGGTCTTCTTAGAAAAACTTTGTTTTAACATTGGTATAGGAAGAGAATTTACATTAGATTCCTACTGCCCTATTCTTCAGATGATGCAGAGAATCCTTTTGTTTTGCAATATGCTTTTACATATTTACTGATACTTTAGGTCCATTCTTAACAAATCTAGCACTTCCAGCTTTTCTTGATGAACTGTCAAGGAAACACTGGTTTAGGTTTCTGATTCTCCTCTTCTGATTTCCTTGTAGTTGTTCATGCCACCTTTTTGTCCAGTTTGAATACAGCACAGAAGCTGCAGCATTGCTACTGCTGAGTTAAATGAAAAGGTGATTCTGTGCCAGTAACTACCAGTTACCTCTTCTTCAACAACGTGCTCTTTTCATTTTGGGTACTCTAAAACACAAACCCTTTCCCATGTACTGGTAATTCAGGCAATTGGCTTCTTCCTTTGAATAGTTTTGAACTCATTGCCATTTCAGCTGCATCTGGTCATTTCAGACCATTTTTTCAGCTTCTCATGACTGGAGTGAATTCTGGGATTCTTGCAACCATGCTGGATGGTATTGGCCTGAATTTCAATACACATTCTTCTCCTTCCATCTTCCACATTAATGAAAATGTTCAATACTCTTGAATCCAAGGCACATCTCTCAGAAGAAGTATGGAGCGAAGAGTGTCAGTTTGGGTAGTTACAAAAAATGACTATTCACATGTTTTCTGTAGTTTCACATGAAGTTTAGTAGGTTTCTCTCATCCTTTATTTCAATCAGGACCATTATAACTGCTTGAGTGTTATAATGAGTGTTATAATACAATTATAACTTGTATGAGTGAGTCATACAAGAATGTAAGAATTTAATTAATCAGTGTGTGACATCTGTTTATCCCCATCTTCAAGGCTGAGTTATCTTGTTACAGGAGAAAATTAAATTGGCATGATTTCTACTTGAAAAAAAAATTCAGTGTGACCTTTTTGTTTCCTACCTTTGCTTTGATGTTTACAAGGTCCTAATTTTCAGGAAATGAAAGTTCATTCAATGGTCTTTTACTTCCTCAGCTTCTTGGTTTGTACCCTTTTTAAGATGATCATTGCCATTTAATCATTTCCAGTTTTCCTGGATTTTTTTCAGGCATCTACTAATAATAATTTTCAAAAATTACTATTAATGGCTCTGAAATTTGGCCTGCTGAGATATTTCTCAGATCAGCTCATGTAAGTACACTCCAATCTGCTGTATTTGTACAGATCTTACTTCTTCGTCACCAGTTTTCTGACTCACAGTTGATATTCAATGACAACTGAAGGGAAGAGAAAATAGGAACAGGTCTCCAGTTTCATCTGCTGGCTGTCTTTCATTATTGTGAAACAGCAAATTGATCCAATTTGGTCTTCCTCTTGCTAGCACTGTACTTGTAGAATAAATTTCTCCTTGACTTTATCGCTTGCTTTTTGTTTCTTCTAGTTTAACCTTTCTGATTTTTGGCTGTTCTTCTATACCCATTCTTAGTAATCTGACCTACTTTCTATTTTCTTAATGCTGCTGCTGCTTTGGTAAAGGAAGCTTCATTGTTCTTTTTCAACATTCTGTCTGTCCTTTGCATTGGAAGAGTTTGTGCTTCGATAGAGTTTCCTTGAGGAAGTGCTAGTGTTCTCGTTTTATAGATATGTCTTGTAAGCTAATAGGTTTCTGTGTTTATTGAAATATCTCTTCTGGCCTAGTATTTTTGTTTGGTTATTCTTTATTATTTAGTCAATATCCAGAAGTTTTTTGTTTCATAGTTGTCTCTAGTAGTGTAATGTTCTATCTTGATGTTTTAAATCAACTTCTACTCCATAACCTCCTCCTTCTATTCCTCTTTTTTTTTTCCTTTGTGTTTAAGGAATCCAGTAACCTTTGTGGATGTCTGTTTTAATTGCTCAGAGCCCTATGAAACCTAATCTTTCTGGGTTTATAATACTTAAACACTCATACTGTGAGAGTGTTCATGTTCAATTTTCCCTTTTTAATCCATAGGCATGTTCAATATTCAAGTGCTCCCTCACTCTGTATTTCTCTCTGTATAATGTACCTCAGAGCAAGTAAATCCATTCTCTTTGCACAAAGCTCAGTGCCTTCTTTGCCCTTTCCTTGCTTGCCTTGCCTGAACAAATACAAAGACTTGGTTTATTCCAAATTGAGAACAACCTTACCAAATCTCTAATTGAAATTACATTTTAGAAAGCACAGCATTCAAGAACATGCTAATTTAGAAAGCATGACATGCAACTCATTTTTTGTCATTGTCTTCTTGTGTAGAGTCATCTTCTGTGTTCTTCCTTAGATGGAGTGAGGATTAACTTGGCTTTGTGACAGCCATTAAGATATCTGTTGTTCCTTTGTAATTATATCTTAGCCAAGGATGATGACAGATGTAGTGCACACCTCTGAGAAACCACGTTCCTGGAGAGAGTAAATAAAACACACAAATATGGGAAATCTCTGTAGAACAGTGATCTTTAAAGGCCTTTCAGGTTCTTGTGGGGTTTGTGGCAGGTAAGTTTAAGGCAGTCACATTTCAGAGTTACTGCAGACTTGAACCATCAGTAAGAGGTTTGGGTAGCAGATCCCTCAGTAAACAGAAGCACAGCTAAGACTCAGGTTTGCAAAAACATTTCTTGTCTCAACAGCTTGTCATGAGAGGGTGCTGGAGCAGTGGAATTCTTGCTTTCCCCTCCTTCCAGGCTATGTTTGGTGAAGGCTCTCTCATAGCTCTGTTATGTCAAGTTGTTCCTACAGATCTAGTAATCTGTGAAAGTTTTAGCTCTATGCTGTTCAGGGAAAAGACAACTGGGAATAAGACGTGTCAATTTGATCATCTGTGGCAATTCCTTTATCCTGAAAGTTTGTCTACTTTTCCCAGCCATGTAAGCTGGAATAATGATTAAACAAAGCTCTTCAATTACTTAGCTCTTTAAACTTGAGGCTGAGAATAAATGCTTAATTGCTGGATGGGAGGACTTCTTACTTTTAAGAGGTTGCCTGAAATTAGGATACGTATAAATTTTATTTTCTTTGAGACAAGAAATAAGTCATTGCATAGAATGATGCACTTCTTTCATCCTTGCAGCAGTGTATTATTGATGTTGATAATACTCTAAACCCCCTTTCTTTTCTTCTTTCAAGATCCACAATCGATATGAAGGCAAAGATATTTCCAAGCACAAGCGAAACTTGGCTATAGCAGGTGGTGTAACCTTATCTGTAATTGTTTCTCCAGTTGTAGCTGCAGTAACTGTAGGTAAGCAAATACTGTTTTGTGTCTTAGTAGCACCTTGCAACTAGAACTCTATAAACACTCATGAATAACACAGCTGAGCACTGTAGTTTCCTTTTATAGGTGAAGGAACCAAGACAAGGAGGAGTCTGAGGTTATACATTTATTGGGGCAGAGTCAAGAATACAGTACTTGATTTTAATGTAGCATTTCCTGAAGAATTAAAGCTAATTTTTATCTTGAAAATTGAAGTTTCCACATTGACGTATCTGGCTTTAAAAATTGAAATACTTAAAGGTTTTTTAAATGACCACGAAAAAAAGCTGTTGCCACAGAGCTTATTAATATTTTAATAACTTCATATCAAACTTCTCTCCATGCAGAACAAAAATAGTCTCTTACACTTAACACTGCAGTAGTTGACAAACGGCTTGTTTTGCTCTGGAAGTCAGTTCAAATTGCATCACTCTCTTTATCACAGTGATTGTTGAGGATAGCATGTAAGGAGAATCTTGCTGTTCCTTACAGAACAGTTGTCTCATCTTCCCAGGTAATTTCAAGATCAGTGTAAACCCAGATATTTTTTTGAAAGGAGGAGACTTGCCTGGCACTGCCTTGCTTCTTTGTTGCAGCATGGGCATCTTCACAGTTGCACAGTAAGCTGCTGTGGATAGCTGACTCACACTAAGACCCACCATGTAGTTTTTAGCTGGATCAGCCCCCTGTGGACACAGTTTTGTCTGCAGTGTCCCCCCCTGTGCCAGAAGCAATGCTCAGAGAGTAATGAGTAACCTCCAGAAGATGAGGCCGCTTTTAGCCAGTGATGATTCAATTTGGCCAGAAAGCTGTGGCTTTAAACTGCTTGTTATCAATGGTGGACCACTGTGCAAATGAGGATATGCCAGCCATGAAACTGGTGTCAGTCTGCATGGCATTGTTCTCATGGGGCTGTGGTGTCAGATCCCTGCTAAACAGGTGGTGGGACACAGAGTCTCATAGTTGTATTTATAGGTCTGCCTTACTTCATTTCTCTCAAGCTGTTTCTTATTCCTGAACAGAGATGAAACGTGGCTTTTCAGGGAAAGCAGTTGGGTTTTACTTTGCAGAGTTTTGCTCTTGCCCCATTGCCATTGACAATGGCCTCCAGTCTCAGGGCATTGTGTGGTTTCCAAAATAATGACTGTAGGAAGATGGAGTTCCTCCTTGAATGCAAGCAATTTCTAGTGAAGGAGACTTTGGAACCCTTATTTTAGATGAGACTGAGTAGCCTTTCTATTAGGTCTGCTTCTCTCCTGACTTTTTCAAAATGTGTCTACTTGACATTTTTCAATCTGCTGGTTTTTGTTCCTTCCATCAGCAAAGCCATAGGATGATTTAATTCATGTGCCAAAGGACTGACTTCCATTGTCCACTCGAAGTGGTGGGATGGATGTGTGTGTATCTGTGTGTGCTTTAGTCTGCAGTTCCTTTAACTGGTTTCCCTTAATTCCTGCCACCGTACTCCACTGAAGTGTTTACTTCTAAGGAAAACTTATATTGAAAAATCCCAGAGTAATAATAATGTTAAGTCCTATTAAATTGATAGCAAAGTCATGTCTCCCTTCAGTGGATATAAATTGAAGCCCCTTATTAAAGTAGTAGGGGTGCTAACATTTTTAGTTGAGTAACATATGAAATAGGTCTCTGCTATTTCTGCCTCTCAGGTGGAACAGTGAAGTCCTCAGTGGAGCTTTTGTGAATCTTTAAAGGACTTTAATTTTGTTTGTAAAGTATGTTATGGACATATGGAAAGTATTAATTCATCAATCATTAATTGATGAATTAATCCTCTGTCACCAATGCTGACAGAGGACATTCTGCCTGCTGAAAGTACTTTCCTGTCATTTCACCTTAGTGATTTACAAGTATTTCTTAATTTTGCTTCCTCCTGATCTCTTTCAAGTGTAATATTAATCAAATATTAAATAATCGTGGAAAATGAAATTGCCTTTATGAAAGGCTCTAAAATAAAAGTCACTTTTAATGAAAGACTCTACTTCCCTCTGTAGGTATTGGTGTTCCCATTATGCTGGCTTACGTGTATGGAGTTGTTCCAATTTCCCTCTGCCGAAGTGGAGGCTGTGGTGTGTCAGCTGGCAATGGAAAAGGTGTCAGGATAGAATTTGATGATGAAAATGATATAAATGTTGGTGGAACAAATGCAGCTGTAGGTAAGAAAATTCAGTGTTCAATTTTGTATAAATATGGGCTTTGTGGCTTGTATTTTCTATCTTAGATACTGAAGTAGTTATTTGCATTTGGGGCTGCTTCTGCCCATTGCTGAAATTGCACCTCTCAAATGATAATTGCTTCTCTGTGTCATTTTGTGCTGGGCTGTATTACAAGTATTAAAGCTTTTCTTGCACATTTTAATCAAAGCCAAACTCAAGTCTTCTCCACAGGTAGAAGTTTTAACATAGCATTAATGTTGCTCTTTCAGAATCCTGGTTTGTGGAAGCTAGTTAGATTTTTTTATTTTTGATAGGACCAACTAAAGACTGGTCTGATGCTTCAGTTTTTTGATTACATGGCAGTATCCTGTGTGATGGGGTCTCTGCATTCCTTTTATCCATGTCCTATCCATGGTTCATAGGGTTCCTGTCCTGTCGTGGTTCATGTCTTAAATATGTGATGTCAGGCATAGCCATTACAGCAGCACCAAGAAAAGTGTCTTTTTAAATTCGTTCTGGTTGGTTTTTTTTTTTTTTGAAGTTCTCGTTTTGGGACCATATGTTTTACAAATCCTTCTTCTCAGCATAATTTCAGAAACAGCTTTCATGGTCACATTCTAGAAGCAGCTACGTGCTGCTGCCACAGCTGAGGAGCCTTGTGTGTTTCTGCAGATAGCACGTCGGTGGCAGAGGCGCGGCACAACCCCAGCATAGGCGAGGGCAGCGTCGGGGGCCTGACGGGCAGCCTGAGCGCCAGCGGCAGCCACATGGACAGGATAGGAGCCATCCGCGACAACCTGAGCGAGACGGCCAGCACCATGGCCCTGGCTGGGGCCAGCATCACGGGCAGCCTCTCGGGGAGTGCCATGGTCAACTGCTTTAACAGGTGAGGCACCTGCTCCCAGCCCTGCACTGTCCTGCTCCACGTGTAGGCACAGCAAGTGCACCTCCCCGGTCCTCCAGTTTTTGCTTTTTGATATCCGTTCCTGTTAAAAGGAAGTGCCTCTGGGAGATGAACAGTTCTCCCCTGACAAACTTACTGATTTTCAAGAGATCCTGCCTGACCACAATCCTCAAGACTTTGCTGTTTTTTAGGCTGAGTGGGGCCTGAGATCTTGTTCTCCTGCTTCCCCGGAGAGCTGTCTGTGGGCAGGAGTCAGAGGGAGGCAGCTCATGTCTAATGCAGTTTTGTTCTCTGCTGCACCTCACCCAAAAGTCAGAACTGCTGACTCGTTTGGTCTGCAGGCACCAAGCTGTACCTTGAGAACACCTGGGTGGAGTTGGACTCCAAATGGACTTCAGGCAGGAGGGGAGGCAGATGAACACCTGGCCTTGCCAAGGTGGCAGCTTCTTGTCACATGCTCAATGCCTTCTGTGAATTTGGCCCTTTCTGGTAGTTGACTCCTGCACCCTGAAGAGAAAGGGAGGGTGTAGAAAGGATTGTTAGCATGTGGGGTTCAGAATGGAATTTGCTCCTTAAATCAGCTGCCAGCACTGTTCATTTTGAGTAGTCTGGCAGTCCAGGCTATATAGAATAGAGTGGGATAGTATCAAGAGTTCCCCTCTGCTGGGACAGGTGTACCAGGCTGTGACTGCTGAGTCTCAGCATACATACATACATGTATATGTACATGTATGTATATGTATGTATGCTGAGTCACAATCACACATATACATATCCTCTTCTTTAAAGAGCTGAGAGTTAAAACAAAAAAAAACCCACTTCAGTTTCACTGTCAGAACACAGATAAACAAGACATTTGGAAAAAAGCTTGTAATTTGATTTCTGATATACCTGCTGAGCCCAGCTTAAGATTGGTCAGGTTTCTATTATTCCTGTTGCAAAACAATATAAAGCAGAGTACAGAACACAGTTCTCTGCCTCTTATTTGATTAATAGTAATTTGCAGCAGGGGATACATGGGTACTATCATGTCTTGAATTTGTGTACCCTTCTGATCGTTTTTACCATTTTAGAGTATAGTGTACTATCTGCAGAAGAACTGTAGCTGAACCTGGAAGCTGTCCTTGTAACTCTCAGGAAGGAAAGAATCCAGAACTTACAGTTAACACCTTTAGGAAATTAAACTGGTTTTGCTTTGAGGTGTGTTTGTTTGCTTGGTTTTAATCAAAAAGTAGTAATTTTGACAGTGGGAATGGAGAACATGTGTCAGTAGGGTAAATAAGCCCATCTGTACTGGAGTCACTCAGGAACTCAATTTATTACTGTCTTAGTTACTTACTGCCATCTACAAGGTGACACTAATTTTCAGGTAGTGTGCTTTAAATGTTGTGGTATTATATGCAACTCTCTCTCTTTCTCTCAAAGACTGGAAGTACAAGCAGATGTGCAGAAAGAACGCTACAGTCTGAGTGGAGAATCTGGCACAGTTAGCTTGGGAACAGTTAGTGACAATGCCAGTACCAAAGCAATGGCAGGATCCATTCTCAACTCCTACATCCCTTTGGACAGGTAAGAGAAATGTGGTGAAAACTGAATATTGCTAAGCCTTGCTTATTAAAGGATATTTTAAGCATGCCTCAGCTGTTTTACATTCAAGATTATATTTTGAAACTGTAGATTTTGTAGAACTGGAATTACGTAGCTTTTGTTACAAATGGAATTACTGCTTACTGCATTTTGCCAGGGTTATTTCCAAAGATGAACACCATTGCTGTAGCTCAGTGAAGCGTTTGGTCCTTCAGACTTTGTGTTTTCCTTTGGGCTGTTTATTTGGTTAAACATTTCTCCTTACAAGATACATCCCTCTCACTTTCACTGTGTATGTTGGAAAGCAGCAGGAGTTTGGTCCACCCTCCGACGACCAGTTACACTCACGGATTCTCCCCTGTTCCAGGGAAGGTAACAGCCTGGAGGTGCAGGTGGATATCGAATCCAAGCCAGCCAAGTTCCGGCACCACAGCGGGAGCAGCAGCGTGGAGGACGGCGGCGCTGCCGGGCGCGGCTCCGCCGGCTGCTCCGGCCCGCCCGAAGGCAAAGCCGGCGCCACCAAGTGGTCCAAGGACAGCACGGCGGGGAAGAAGTGCAAAGGTAAGCTGAGAAAGAAGAGTAGCATGAAGATTAACGAGACCAGAGAGGACATGGATGCTCAGCTGTTGGAACAGCAAAGCACAAACTCCAGTGAATTTGACTCTCCCTCTCTGAGCGATAGTATTCCATCTGTAGCAGATTCGCACTCCAGCCATTTCTCTGAGTTCAGTTGCTCAGATATGGAAAGTATGAAAACTTCCTGTAGCCATGGCTCCAGCGACTATCACACTCGCTTTACCACAGTCAGTGTTCTCCCAGAGGTGGAACACGATCGCTTGGAAAACTCTCCACAGCTGAGTGGAATCCCTGTGCCTGTTCCAACAGCCCCAAGCACTGATGTTCCACAGCTGAGTTACATTGCTGAGGAAAGCATTCATAATGGATCTTCGACAGATGTAGATTTAGGTGTTGGTGAAACACTGAAAGAAACAAACAACAACCATTCACAACAGGCTGTGGAATTAAGCACTGCTATTCAGACTGAAATGTAAATCTGTAAGTGCTGCAAAAATATATTTGCCACTAAAGAACCCTGTCAAAGCTGGTTGAATCACATGCAACTTCCATAAGTTTCAGGTGACCAGCAGAAGCAAGGTTTTGATACAACTGCATTTTCTATATACTTGTCTGATAAGGCAAAATATTTCCTATGGATCTTCGACCTGTGTGAAGAGACATGAAGGCTTTAACCAAGTGCATTACAGCAGTACAAATATGTCCATGTTTTGTATTTTTGCCACAACTTTGCTTGAAAGCATATACTTGGTGTATTTAGATAAAAATTGGTAAATTCTTAATATGTTAAATGCTGAAATGAATAATATGTCCTGCACTGTTCACTTGGAAGATATGGGGTTTGGGATAAAGGGTGTTAGCTGAGCATTAGTGACTTAAAACCATTCTTGTGTGAACTCTTGAATTTAAGGGAAGCAAAGACCTGCAGAGACCTATACAAACATACTTCAACAGTGAATATTCTGAATGATAATTTTGTTTCATAACTGGACACACTGTATTTAGAATGCATGTAGAATGAACTGCATATCTTCAGATGGATGTAGCCTGTGTCAGAAGTGTTTGTATGTGTGTACACTTTGAGCAGGGTTATGGCTTTTACATAATTTCAAAACATAAGAAATTGGTACTTAATATATGGTGGAATGGAGACATCACCTGTGTAGAACAGTGGGGTTACCTATTTATTCATGCAACCAATCATGCAGCAGGTAAGGCTACTAAATAGTGTATAAAAACTGTAAAATAACAATCCAGTGATTTCTAAGCATTGTAGAAAAGCAGATGCAGTCACCTTTCATTAGGGGGAAAATCGGTGCCCCGTCCATTCTTGGTGCCTTTGGAAAAGACTGGGTTTGAAGTGCCTGGTCGTCTGAGGATTTTACTGTAATGTTTTCCAGAATGTCCTCTTTGGCCACCTTGGATCACAAAAGAAAATCCTAGTGAATAAAATGACTGTCATAGATATAATAATGAGGTATTGGCCTACCAAAGACTCACTCAGGCTTTAGTGGACTTGACATCTCTTTGCAAGACATGCCTGTCTTCAGTCCCAGAATCTTAAGTGCAGTGCAATGACTGCCCAAGTGCAAAGATGGGTTCCAAATATGCTGGCTTTTTTCTTTTTCTTTTGCATATGGAAGATGTACAGCTGAACACAAGCTGAAGTTGGCCAAAGCGCCTGCACTGTTAACATTTTTTTGCTAAGTAATTCACTAAAATGAAAAAAAAAGTTGTGAATCTCAGAATAACAGTTAACAATGTTCTGTCTTGTGTTTCATGTATTGCCATTATGGTGCTACTGGAAGTTTGATTGGATGAAAAGAATGCCATGAGCTACAGTCCTCTTCCATGACTTATCCTCACCAGTTTCAGTAATAGCTTATAACACTAGTGCCAGTTATGTTATTTGGTAATGCTTGTTACAGTATTTGTATATTTGCAATTCGTTTTGCTCAATAATATGCGTGTAAACTGCATATCTGAAATAAATGTCTAAATACTGACTTCTAGTGGTCTGTTGTTTAATGTGCTGATCAGCCTTATGAAAATGTGTATGTTCTCAGGGAGCCTTTTTTCCTGACTGCTCTTATCTCTTGCTGCCTTTAAATATTTTTATTTGATTAGGTGTGCTTTGAAGTTGAATGCTCTGATTCTTGGAAACGTGAGATCTAAAGTCAGTTGCATTTTGTACAAGATTTCAGCCTTCTCTAAGATGAGAAGAAATCTGATCTGCTTCTCTGGCAGGCAGGACAGTAAATGGTTTTGGGAGAGGGATGCAGTTCAGGCAGGAGCTCTTTAAACAAAACTGCACCATCTTGGCACAAGTCAGATGGCTGACTAAACTCAAACTGTATTTTCTCCATCTAGAGTGATGCTCTTCTCAGTTCACATGGCCTGCACAGAGTTCTTTCTGAAACACCACAGAGTGGTCAGAGTTTCTGGGTAACACCTGGTGTTTTTGCTGAGCTGAACTGCCTCTTCCTTAGGCTCATTTTCTCACCTGCATCATCAGAGGCCGGGGAAGTGAGAAACTAAAACCGATGGGGATCCATAGCAGAAACCCAAGCTGGATTGCCTCACCCTAAACCCGTATGCAAGTTATACTTGTGTCAGATGGAAGAGCTATTTCAGCAAGTTTAAATCTACCTCTTAATTTCTCAGGACCTCAATTTTGCTGTGGAGGTAATTGGAAATATGGTTTAGTCTTATAAATAAATTTTATCAAATAATACCATTATTTTCAGTCACTCTGAAATCATCTGATAATTTTGTACATCACTCGAAGAAGTAATGTTAAAATGCAGGTAAGTTTTCTCTGGAGGTAAGTTTTCAGCAGAAAACAGTTTTGCTAATTAATTTTGTAATATTTTTAAATTTAGAGGTAGTATTTCATATGTGCAGCACCAAATTTTGAGTCTATAAAAAGGTAAAATATACACTTCCACTAACTAATGCAGAGGATGCTTCTCTTATTTACAGATCTACTGTAGGAATTCAATAACTTTTTTTTCACTGAAATAAATTACAGGAAAGATCAAGTTTACATCTGATGTCCCAACACGGTGGTTCTTTTTCAGAAATTTTTTTCATTATTCCAATGAAAATTGGAATGGCCAATTTGACTAATTCATGTCAGGTTGTGTATCTTGAGGAAATTTATTTTAATATCTGCTATATCTGAGACAATTTGAGATAGTTACATTAGATAAAAGCCATCATAAAAGCTTTCCTCACAATGTTTGCATGTCTGTGTTGTAGTGAAGCATCCAGGCTTGTACATCCATCCTTTCATTCAATCAGCGTCACAAAGTTTTGCATGTATGAGCTAATTACTTTTTAGTGTTGCATAAAGATTTTTTTGACTGACTTACATCTCTTCCAGTCATTCAGATTGATTTTTAAATAGTTGCCTACTTAATAATACCACCACTCTCACAGATAATAATGCATTTTACGGATAATCAAGCAGAAGGTTGAAAAATACTAGAATTAATGAACTTAAAATCCATTAATATTCTAATTCATGTAAAATTGTGGCAGTCTTGAAAAAAAACTTTGGAATGATGTTGAGATTTATTTAGAATCACTTTCTGAAATTACAAAGATCTGAAGAGCACAGTTACCACCTTGACTGCTCCTGCCAGTCCCAAAGGTGACACACTGGTCTTCCCAGATGGAATAATCTGGTGTTGCTGTGGGAGCAAAATGTTTTCCCGTGAGGATTGAAGAACCCTCAGGCCTGATCGTGGTGAGAAGCAAAAATCCCAGACTGGTGAGAATGTCTTCATTGCCTTCGGTCTCAAAGGGTAGGAGAAACAGAGAAAAGTGGCTGTGAGGCACTTGGTAATGGAAGCGGGTCTGGAGGAAAGGGAGGAGTTGGATCCATGGCCTCAGGGGTGACACCGAACTTTTGTGCTGAACCCAGCCCCAAGTCTGGGCAGATGGCTCTGGAGATGGACCTGCTGTGACCCCTCGCTCGTGTGCCAGGCCAGGTGACTGGGTATCTTTGAGATGTGACTGTCTCAGCACCTGCATTTTGGGGGGGCAAACCCGGCAAGCTGCCAGGTACAGCTCTCCTTGCACCAGATCCTGGTGAGCTGGCTTTAGGAAGCCGGCTTTATTGTTGATTCCATCTCAATAAGGACATTAAAATTCCCAACAGCCTCAACTGGAGTGGCTGTGTTTAGGCCCCAGACCCGTGCTGATGGGGTTATGTGGGCTCGAGCTCCCCTTTACTCACAGGCTGCGTTCTCAAGACATTTCTGAGGACAGCATTCTGTGTGAGGAGCACTTTATCCCCTTATAATCCCTCTTGCCTACAAGGAAAACCACTCCCTTGTGGCTGACTGTGTTCACGAGGGTGGCATTTACCAAGGTGCAACCGAGAAGTGGCACAGGGTTGCAAGGAAATGGCACTGCCATGGCTGGAGGCTTTGTCTGCCCTGAAATGTTACATCCCCTGGGGTGGGCCCAGGGAAGGAGCGAGGGCTGGGGTCGGTGATAATTCACCCCCGCAGCCAGCCGGGGTGAGCCCCTGCTCCAGCTGCTGGCCCTTGGTCCCTTGGGGAGCTACAGCTCACAGGCACTGAGCAGAGTTACATGACTTGGGTCATAAATCTTGATTTACAGCAGGGAAGAAGCTTTGCTCCCTGCTGTTCAAAACTGTGTTATTTTGTTTATTGTAATGAACAAGTCTAAGCCTTCTGAAAAGCTTGGTAGCCACAGGAGTAGCCCTTTATTTGTGCAACTGGATTATGTAAAGCAGAGCAGGTCCTGGTGAGTGGAAATACATCCCACATGAGGGCAAGGAGTGTGGTTTGACAGTAGCTGGGCTCTCACCACTGCCTGCACCACTGTGCAGGGAGGGTGGGAAGAGTGGTGGCCCTGTGGTACATTGACTTTTTGGCCAGGGAACAACCCTGTCATGCTGACACTCAGCCCTGGTAGCACTTGTCAGCCTGGAGCTGACTTCTCGAAAGATGTCAAAAATACTTTGAAACAGCAGTGTGACCCCTGTTCCCGTGCTATTCCCTGGGCACTGACTGCATTTTTAGTGGCTACAGAAAGAATCTTGCTATCATCTCTTGTGTGAAAAGCAGGGATATGTGTCCAGGAGCAGCTGGGTCTCTGCAGGCCTGCTCAGCTCAGCTGTACAGGACACATCCTCTGTGTGTGTGGCTGCATTGCCACTGCAGGGTGACATTCGCTCTCCTGCTGCCATCACCTGCAGAACCAGTGCTCTCCTCCTGCTTTTTCCTGCTGTTGGGTTTGGTTGGTTTTTTACAGAAGTGGATGTTGACACTGAGGGGGTGAGTGACAAGCCAAGAGCGTGACACCATGCTGGGACTGGGGTCTCCCTGCCACAAAGCCAGGTAAGACATTTGGGGTGCTCTTGCTCCCCACTTTTGGCCACTCTTGTTTCTAGGTGCTGTGTCCACACTGAGGCCATGCACTGCAGTGCTGAGGTGGCAGCTACAGTCCTACCTTTGCCTGGCAGAGCAGCCCAAGCTGCAGAAGAGATGATTATGATGGAGGGCAGAGGGAAACAAAAAAGCAGCATAAATAAAGGCCAAGCACAGAGCAGAAACAAGATTTAAAATATGGGAGCATTCAAAAATAGGAGGGGAAAATTAGACCAGGAGTGTCAGGGATGGGGACTGCCCAGGGAGAGATGAGCCCCTGGCCCAGCAGTGAGGAAAGCAGTAATTCAGCCCTGTGACTTCTCCTGCTGACCATTACACAGATGGGACACAAAACACATTCTGCAGCAGTCCCATGGTGAGCAAGGAGCTATTTTTGGTCTGCAGCTGCTCCAGTGCCACACGTGGGATGCTGTGGCTGCCTCTGTGCAGAGGCCACTCGGCCTCACCTGGCCAAGGCCATTGTCTTTGACAGGTGACCCCACGTTTGCTGTTCAGCTGCAGCTGGTGGGGGCTGCAGGGATTTCTCCCGCACTTTCCCAGAGTAAGGCAAGAGGAACAGACTTAGGAGGCCCTTACCTGTCAAACAAATGGTGAAATCCACACCCAAAGATCTCCCATTCTGCAGCCCCTGCCCCCAAAATGCCTTCCAGTGGTCTAATGCTGCCTCTTCAGTTTTAAGACTGGTGCCCTTGGCTTGAGCTGAATCAGCAGCACAGTCCCTTACATCTGTTTGATTCCATTTTTTCCTAAGTTCTGTCTTTAGAAATTGTTCTGCCTGTCCTTCAGGCCCTCCCAAATGCTGTCTAAGAAAGTAGCCAATCTCAATGAAACCTGAATGAGGCAGGACCATCACCAAAATGACTGCAGGCAATGCTGGTGGTTTACATCCTCAACCAGCCAAAGTTTAGGGTCTGCCTTAATCTGAGGAGACCACACACACACAAAGTGAAAACCTGTTAATTGCTAAGTATCAGTTGTACTGATGATACTTTAGGAATTAAAACCCTCATTCTTGGCATTCCAAACTGAAACTCCTAATCCACGTATCAGAATTATAAGCCTGAAGTGTAGGGAACCAGAAGAGAAGCCATAATTGTACTTTTCAAGAAAAAACTTTATTAATTAATATACACCTGAGAAAAATTTTCATTAGAACAACATTCTTAATGATATTTCTGCAGTGCTAAGTGAGTCTGATATACATTTATATCATCTGTGCAAAGAAGGCATCAGGGTATCTGAAAAATTTAAAAGCTTCAGCTCTGAAGAAACTTAGAATCAAATATAAAACATAAGTAATGCCTGAAAATAAAAAAAAATCATACTGGTCCAAAAAATTGTTTTACTTTTAGTTTTATAAATATATCTGTAAACAGAAATAGCTGGTATTTTAAATAATCTAAATATAAAACTCAAGAGTTAAATATTTCTATTGTGCAGTGCAGCCACTTGTTCTTCTGTCACTGCCCAAAAAAAGTCAGAAAACCAGCCATCCTCCTGTACACAAAGGAAAAAAGTTCTCTGTGCACTAAAAATTACTCACTTGTTAAAAACATACCCATCCATTTAATAATTGTTTCAATGACAAGCTAAAAAAATAATTAATTCACCTTTTTTGTTAAGATGTATTGAGCCAAAATATTTAAATCTGTTTTGTGCAGACCACGAGTAGTGAACAAACAGATGGCCCACAGGAATTTTCTGAAAAATGTTAATACTTTTTGTAAACTCATTTTAGCAATGTTACTGCTAACTGACCCAATTTTCTTGAAGACACTTCTTTATCACAAGAACGCAGAACTCACAAAATGATGTAACAAGTGATGACTAAAAGTCAAAAAAAGTATTTACCTATTGTACCATCAAAGTATGTAAATGTAAAATATATTTTTCTGAGTCTAAATAAAATCAGCATGCCAAATGAAATGAACTCTGTTACTGAACACAGATGGGCATTAAATTCTAGAGATGTATATAATTACAAGAAGAAAAGAGCAGCAAGTTTTAAATGTGCATATGCTGCCAAAACAAAATAGAATTCCAGCAGTCCAGGTAAAGACCCACTTGAACCCAGGCAAGTCTGCAGAGTTCATTCATTCACCTTCTAACATGAACTATATGCATGCAGCTGATTAACTTTTTAAAGTTCATAAACCTTTTTAAGGCTCTCAAGATCTTCCAGTGAGTACTGATCACTCTGGCCTTCTGAAAGTAAGTCAAACAGCTGCTGTACCTCTTCTTTTTCATTTCTGCTAAGAAGGGCCAGCACCACCTGAAAAAAAACCCCAACGAATTATTTCATAATCAGCACAGGTTGACTGAAAATCATAATATCTGACAGAGATACAAAAGTCAATGGTTTTTTTCCTTTTAAGATATGAAAATTTCCTTTACATTTCTGTGCAATTTAAGTACACATTCAATCATTTCTAGGTTCTTACCTTAAATCTTTCTGCTTTGCTTAAGTAGAAAAGGTGTTGATACGCAAGGCCAGGATCTTTTCCAGCTATGTAATGTTCCAATGACTGGATAAAAATCAGAAGGATTTCTCCTTCAAGTTTATTACTTAGCAGCACTGGCAGTGTTTTTGGATCAGTAACTGTTAGGAGATCTGCACAAGCAGCTTTATCCTTATTGGCATTCAGTGCATTTATGATCTGCCCGAAGTCGTAAGCGTTGGATGGTTCCCAAACACGGAGTTTCTCAGAGGAGCTCCTTGGCACTCGCCTTGGAACAGCCTCCTCAGCAGGAGCACGGTGAGGCTCAGCACCTCCCCCTGTAGCACACTGCCTCTCGTCCTGTCCATCAGGTTCAGTCACCTTCACAAACAAAGTGGCAACAGATCACTTAATGTGCACACAGAGATAACCTGAAGCTCCATGAACTGCATTTATCCATCACAGCACTGGACTGAAGCTGGCAGCCTGCTCTTCATCAAAGAAAGGCACCCATGTTCTTCCATGTCCTGCTGCCCCCAGAACAGGAGCTCTCTAATTCACCTCTAAAGGCTCACAGTAAAAAGTGTGGTTTTTACACCTCCTTTTCACTGCTTGGCACTGCACTGTGGAATCACCCCTGGAGAGCACCAGGAGAAAGGAAGGACTCTACACATGTATTAAATGTGAAGTTCCAGAAGTCAGGGACAACTGGAGTCAAGGCAGCAGACACCCACGTTTCATTTCTCTGCTGTGCCTCCAGGGCAGTACAGGTACATGGCAGCTGGATCACATTGTTGTTTGGAGTCTTGCTTAGGAAAGAGAAAGCTCAGCATGGATAAACTGCCCCACTATCCACTTAACTTCTCCTGGGACTGCAGCCTCTATCAAGTTTCATGAATCAGTAACTAAAAATTAACTATGGGGCCAACTACATTTGCTAAAATCAATTTCATGCCATCAAGAGTTGTGAAATTAGTATAACCTGACTAAAACTTACTGAACTGGTCTCTCAATGCCAACTATTTTGAAAAGTCTGAAGATACTGCATTGCATAGAACAGGGGATTAGTAATTTTGGAAAATACTGCATTTGGCTTATAGACATTTTGTTCTATTTTTCAACAACCCTTAGAATTGAGGGAGAAACCTTGACTGTCTTTTATATAATTATAGCTCGATTAACACATAATAACGATAATTTATTTTTCTAATTTTGTTTTTCTTTGCAGTCTGTTTTCATGGAAGAAGACTACCTTGTACTATAGCAGCTGAAAGAGGGGAGCCTCTCCACAGGGGCAGTTGTAATGATGACAGCAAACATAAATGCTTCCTACATCATCCCTAGAAAAATTACCAGCACCAGCAATGCAGTTAGTGGTCTCTGAACGATGTGCTCACTTCCCAAACCTCCTCTAAACACTTTGCAGGTCCCGTTGTTTGTCACAACTCAGAGCTTAACTAACACTATACCAGCTTATGCTGCTTACATAAAATCCCATAAGCTCGTGACAACCTGAAGTACTTCAAGAACATATTTTTTTTCCTATATTAAAACCTGCAGCTTCCATTATACCACATTCTGAAATTACATTATCAAATTACAGGATCACTGTACAGACTGGTAAGTATGTATTTTAACTATACATTTTTAAATGAAAAGGGGAAAAACAATTCTTAAACGACCAGCAAAGCTACAATCCAAAAATATCAGATGACTGAGAAAATCCTTTCATCACCTAATTCTACCCAGAACTGTGCAAAGCTAATGTTTTGATCCTGTACATAACATTACATCTTGTGTTTCTTTTGTAAGATCCTACAGATGTTTTACTCTTGCTCTTTAGGGTAAGCTTTCATTTTTCAGACCCATAACTTTAGGACCAGCACAGGAGCAGCCAGCACATCTGCTGCCACAGACCTCTCCCACCACAGCCCCAGAGGAGCCCAAGGAGCACAGACTTCAAAAACAAAACTGCTATTTCAAAGCTGCACTCTGTAAAATGTATTTCAAAGCTTAAGCAGCTTTTGTTTACAAGGAGCGTATCTTTGAGTTTAGTGCCATCTAAATGGACTATTTCCCTTCCTGCTGTAGTTCTGAATACACTTGTGAGCAGTCCAAGCTTTATCATATGTAAAAATCCTCCAATATGTCCTCAAAATGATGTGAGAAATACACCACCATCCCCACAAAGATATAGATTCAAGATGGTCAAACAAAAGCTTTAGTATTATCTCTCCAAATGTGCAGCTTCTGTTGTGTTTGCTTTTAAGAAATAAGCAGGAATACCACCTCTTGTATGGTTATTTTCTTCCCTTGCGTTTGCTGACTGCCAGCTCCAGCACTGCTGTCAAGGTGAAGCAGTTGGGTCACCTCCTCTAATTCCTTTTGTGCTTCAAGAACATTTGGATCTATTAGAAGTACCTTGTTGAAATCATCAACACTGGCTTGATAATTCTGTAAGTAGAAGAAAATATTTTTATCATAAGCACCAATTTTTATTATGACATAAATGATTATTTTCACTAGAAAAATAAATCTGAAGTACCATACTGTCCTTTACAAGTAAGAAAGGTAAAAATACTGGGACCTGGACACTAAGTAGACAGAAATAATCTAAATACTGATAGTGTGATTTCATTAGAGGGGAAAAAGGAAATGAGAATGAGTTAACACTCTGTGATTAAATATTTCCAATTAAATATGTAATATGGAATAATTTATTGTCAGAAACCTATTCCCTGTGTCAGAGAGCAAATTATTGAAGTTTGCTGCTTTTAAGCATAATTGCTTACAGTGTAACACTGCTTCACAATTAATATAATGTGAGTCCGGCAAGTTTGCATACTTGCTTTGCCAATAAGAGAGTTAAATTGAGCTTTGATTAAAGATATATCTAATCTTCCTGGGCTTCAATCAATAGACCATTTCTTACAGTGAAATTTTGCTAATACTTGAGAAGACTGGGATTATGTTATGACCTCTGGGCTAAACAAGATTAGGACAAACACAGTGACAGAGTGGCATTAGGACACAGTTCCTCAATAATCAGTCTTGTAATTTGTTTAATGCTTTTACTTCCCATTTTTTCTGCATTAATTACTATTTTAAAACTAAATTTTCTGGAGAGACAAAGTTAATAGCATCAATTGAGGAAGACTGGAATTATCATATAGAAAAATCAAGATATCTCAAAAACTGGAGTATCAAAAATAAAGATGAAATGCAGCAGTAAACAGTAAAAGACCGTGCAGACAGTAAAAGACCAACATAATTTCTTGTGTGAGTGGTCCAGTATTTCTTCTGTTCCCAAGCAGCATCATAAGGTTACTATTAAATCATTTGTATTATCATGGGAAAAAAAATCCTCATGTACCACCCTGAGGTACTTCCTCAGCACCCCAACTGCAACAGAGGAGCCAGTGTCCAAGTCACTCAAGCTCCTTCCCACATTTCATTCCATACTGGTGGGCAGTATTCAAGGTGCAGAGAGGCTGCAGGACATCAGTAGTGAACTGAAGCCTGCCAGGTCATGAAAAAAAAAAAAAAAAAAGAAAAAAAAAAAACAGGGAATGACAATTATGTACCCCTAACAAAGGAATGCACAAAGGGGCCAGGTTGCTTTCATCAGAAATCCACTACTAATTAAGCTAAATCATTTGAATTACAGATGTGAGGATTCACAACTGCAGAGAAATGAGATTCTGGAACAGACTTCTGGAAACAGTAACAAGGGTCAGCAACCAACTCTACTGAATTTAAAACTGCAGCCTGAGTACTTTTACTGAGTACTTTGTTTGTATTCACCCATTGATAGCAACTACTCATTGCCTTTGAAGAGGATAAGCAAGTTTAGAAGTGCTTAGGAATACCTGCCATGTTCCTTTTCCTCACCTGTAATCCTTTGTACGCTAGAGCTCTTCTATAAAAAGCTTTAATATTAGAATCTTCTATCTGAAGAACATGATCACAATCCCGCTTAGCCTCTTCATATTTACACAGTTTCAAGTAACAGAGAGCTCTAACACAGAAAAACAGAATATACTGCAATGTAAGTAAATTCTACAGTGCTGTAGTGCCAACATCTTCTGACTCGCAAATGTTAATTAAAATACTTCCAACAATTCAGTCTCAATGTGATTTTTTTTAAAGTACATAAAACCATTAACTATCAAGAACATCACTGGATGGATTAGAGAAGGCCAATTCCTGCAAAAAAAAGTCAAAATTCAAGTACAACTAATGCTTGAAGTCAAGCAGGTATGCAAGTATTTTAAAAGCAGAGCCTACATTAGTACAATATGACAGTATAGTGGTTAATGTAATATGGATTTTATACAACCATTCTGGGTAAGAAAGTGCTCTGGGTTAAAAAAACAACACTGCTCTCTGTACCTAATTATTACTTGGAACTCTCCTATTCAAATACTGGTCTAATCAAATCCTTCTTAGTTTGTAGAAGCTGATAAGATTACAGCATAAAGAATTATACCGCTGAATTAGGTCAACCTTTAAAATAATGCCGATGTATGACTGTGTTCTTTTATTTTCTTGGAATACGTATTTTCTCTGAATTATTACTCTTCACATCTGAGATATTGCTACTGCATGTTAAGTTTTTAATTCAAATCATACCAGTATTCTTAAAAAATATCTCAAAAATGCTGCAAAATGCTATGCTAATTATAGCTTCTACTATTGCTTACTCTGTTTATATAGAAGATTTTAAGATATTTATCAGTGACATTAATACTTGCTCCCCTTGAAAAATGTTTTTACAAGAAATCAGTTTTGTTATTATAAACACTTACCAAGTAGGGAAAAAATCCCTTTTCACAACAATGTGTGAAGGGATGCAAAATCTCTGTTTGAAATGAGAAACTGTAACTACTGTTATCCCACAAAGCAGCGTTAGCTTTTGGATCCTTACCTGTTAGTGTAGACAGTACATTCCTCAGTATTTAACTTCATGCACTCACTGTATTTATTTGCAGCTTCTTCATATTCCCCCATTTTTACAAAATCATTCCCTTCCTTTTTCAACCTCTTGAACTTCTCCGTAGCTTCCTCACCTACAGCAGGGAAGGATCACAGTGTCACATCAGGTCAGCTCGTTAAGGGTGGCTGAATGATCTGTGCAGACTAAGCGTTGTGCCTGGCAATGGAGTCCCTCTGTCACTCTGCACTCGGCCATTCCTGTCCCCCTGTCATCCTGTCCTCCAACAAAGGCATGACCAGACCTACATTTGGCTCAACAAATACTTCCCTATCCACCAGCATTACTTCTGTGCTGAAAAAAATGGGAATGCAACAGACAGATCTCAGGTTTCCCAGTTTCTGTGTGTCCACTGAGACCCTGCTTTTACTTACAATGGTGGAGATTTAATCAGCAGGATTAAAGGCCTTCCAGATCACCACCACCACACCAAGGTGCCCAAAATTTGATCTAATATTCTCTTTGCAATCATTCCACAATTACTATGCTAAACTGACAATGACAAACAAATCATCACATCAGCTGGAGTTAGGGATATATCAGTAATATTCTGTTAAGAACTATTTCTAAAAGACACAGTGAGGAACCTGGAAACACCTAACTACACCTTTTACTGTAGTAACTGTGTTATTCCATAATTGCTTTTCCTTCTTAATTCCACTTAATTTGCTGCAGAGGCTTTTGGGTTTGGCTACAGTTTTTAGCTGTGTCTGCAGTGACAGACACAAACTGATCCTGACAGCAGCTTCATGACTCTGTTGTGAGCAAACAGTAATTAGCAACATAGCTGTAAGTAAATAATAATGAAATAATCTACTTTTTGCACCATGCTAAAGAATATGAGCCCCCTGCCAAGCTTCAGGTTTTCAACACTGTATATAATCAACAATTTTAACCAATAACTGAACTCATGGAGTTCTTTTATAAAAACATGGCAGTTTCCTATGCCAGAAAACTGCATGTGGAGTTGGGGAAAAAATAACTACATGAAACATACAACTAAATTATAACTCAAGTTGTAAGACACGAAGAAAAACATACAATTGTTGCAAAAAAGTGTCAGCCAACAGTAAGGTTTCACTACTGATTGAACATTATTGCTGGCAGCCTTTCAGTCTGTCAGGTCTCACTGATGCAGCAGAGGCCCAAGAAGGCAACCAGAACCTTAAGAGTCAGCCTTCAGTGAAGAAAACAGTTACATAATCATTGCTTAATATTTCTAAAAAACAAAGCCTAACCAAAGCCTGCTCTATTTGAAATAGACTGAGACATGTTTTGCATCAAAATGCTGCCAAGCAGTTGGAGGACACTCAGTCTTGCAGTAATGCATTACAGTCAGATAACCCCATCACTGGTACATATTTGGCCAACAGCCCAGTCACCCCTGTTGTTAATTGAGGGGAGATTATCTTCAATAGTACTTTATATTGAAATAAACTCAAAGGGAAACCAATTAATGCTTGAATAAGGAATCACAGGGTTAAAGCCTTTGCAAAAGGAATGTTTAATGTCAGTTAACAACTGAATCAGAGAGCTTCCTTCACCTTGTTTACTGAAGGAGAAAAATGGAAACTGCAATGAAGGGAAAAAAAAAGTCAGGAAGGAAGTTAAGTTTCCTAGAGTTCAGCACTCAGTGATTGTGTATGGACAAGTCCAGAACATCTTTGAAAGGTGTCTCCTAACCTTCTGCCAAAGTTGGGTGTTTGGATGGTGGTTTTTCTGGGAGAAAACCGTATTATGACTGTACTATGATGTCAGGGAAACCACTGATGCTCATGTCCTGGGGGGCATCAGGCACAGCATCGCCAGCCAGGCAAGGGAGGGGACTGTCCCACTCTGCTCTGCACTGGGGCAGCCTCACCTCGAGTGCTGGGGACAGTTCTGGGCACCACAATGTAAGAAAGATACTGAGCCATTAGAGAGCATCCAAAGGAGGGCCATGAGCATGGTGAAGGGTCTGGAGGGGAAGCTGTATGAGGAGTGCCTGAGGTCACTTGGTCTGTTCAGCCTGGAGGAAACTGAGAGGAGACCTCACTGTGGTCTTCAACATCCTCACAAGGGGAAGCAGAGGGGCAGGCACTGATCTCTTCACTCTCATGACCAGTGACAGGACTCAAGGAAGGGAGCTAGGGGAGGTTTAGGTTGGCTATTACAAAAAGATTCTTCACCCAGAGGGTGGTTGGGCACTGAACAGGCTCCCCAGGGAAGTGATCACAGCACCAAGGCTGACAGAGTTCAAGAAGGATTTGGACAATGCTCTCAGGCTCATGGTGTGACTCTATATAACTAAACTTTATATAACTAAATTACATGCTGCAAACTACATCACTTGGTTTAAAAAAATTACCATAACTGCTCCACAAAGCACATTAAACTCCATCATGTAAATGACAGTTTACTTTGGCTTTTCACAAAGGTCTCTTAATGAATGTTTTCTAAAACAATTTCTTTGACATTGTTAAAATGTATTCAATTTTCTAATTAGGTTTATTTTCTGAATGTGTATTTGCATTAGCTATACATACAATTCATCTGCAATTGTTCTTCTCTGTTGATGTCTATAGTACTTGACTTATTCTCTGAAGTGGGGCTTCCTCCATCCCACCTGTGTAGCTGAGCAGCAACTGGAACAGCGGGAATTGGTGGCAGCTTCTCCCTCCAACTGGACCCATCCTGATCTATTAAAGTCTTTGTTATTCTGAAAAAGAACAGCCCCACCAACATGACTTTCTGTATATTTAACTCACACTTCAATAACTTACAACCAATTCAATACTGCAATGTTCCAATTAAAAAAAAACAAACCTGAACAATTATCTTTAAGGCTAATTTGAAAAATTTTATCACAGCAGTCAACAGTATCACATTCATTTAAGATTTAGTCTTTTTCCACCTTACAGTATTATGGTGGCATTTAGAAGACAAGCTGACTTCAGCATGATCTGTAAATATTTAAGCCAATGACTAATTCTGCAACTAAGCTCTAAATGCTGCCTACTACATCCAGTAAAGAAATATGAAAAAAAGAAAATCTATGTATTTATTTTGGTTACTCTTCTCAGCTGTTCATAGGTGTTATTTGTAATAAGTGTAGATTACAATATTTTCAGGAAAAATGTGATACTTAAATTTGCAAATGTCAAATGAAACCTCTTCCACAACAACTGTCTAAAGAAAGCAATGGAAGTCACACAGTAGTCTGGATTAAGCTGCATTTTATAGTTATATAGTCAGAAATGTATCGCTCAATCCCCATTTAAAAATATTTTAATTACATATAAAAACTGTTTAGTCTTTCTTAAACCAACATATATANCACATATGTGTGGTTCAATCCAAAAACTATTTAAGTGGGAGTTTCCCATTGCCTTTTTCTCTTTTGGAGAAAGACATAAGTAGACATAATAAGGGAAACCATTTTCATGGTTCCATTAGAAATTTTGTAGTGTTAAAAAAAATTATGAGAGTAACACTGTGATAAACATCTCCTAATCCCAAAACGGGTTTAAGAATCAAGTGCAACTGGTAAAAAGTCTAATTCGTCATTTAACAAAGGAAAATTCTGAATTGAGTAGCAAAGCAAGTGACATGGATACTACAGGAAATAAAACTAAAATTTTTGTATCAGGTGCACTTCCATCTAACACAAGTGTGAAAAACATACTACATGAACGCACATCCAAAAAAAAAATTAAGAATCTTGAAAGTGACATGAAGAACAACACAGAATGAACATGAATTACCCAATGGAGTTTTCTTATTTACTTCTTTTTAAGTATTTGAATAACAGCTATTTAAAAAAAAAGTGTCAGTGTAATACTTCAGCAATAGAATCAGAGCACTCAAGACCATATTGTTTTCCCATTGTGGTCTGATCAAAAAACTAATACAAGAAGCAGCACCAATTCTAATCTCCTTTATGTAAAACAGAAATTACCAAAATATTTTAAGGAATGATAGAGACTAAAAAGCCTGTTTGTAGAGCTATATAATGAGCAAGTTTATGTCTTACACCATGCTGCATAAAAATATGTGGTTTTGACTTGAAAGTAAATTTCCCCATTAACAGAATATCACACTCCATAGTATAATGTAGTTGCTCTATTAGTTTTCTAAGTGATCAAAAAGACTATTTTAATGTGTGTTAACTGCACATGCCCTTGCAGGGGCTCTCCTCTGTCTGTACCATTCCTAAGTATCTTAGAGGACATGCCAACAATGTGGCTTGTCCAAGTACTGCTTTGCTCTAATTTTACTAGAACTTCAGGATTTTAATGATAGCCTGAACTCAATTGCTAAGAAAAAATGTGGCACACCATCATAAACTGAACAACCCAAAGATTTACTCAGGTTGGTTTTTTCGGCAACAAAACAGTACACTTCATATTAACACATCAATTAATTAACTCTAGATATGTCCCATAGAACGTAATGGAGTAATTCCACAGGAAACCAGAGTCATATTGACTTCCTATTTAATTTGTTTTTTCATAATGGGCTTAAAAAGTTGGAGGAAAAAACTCTAATTCATCACAATCCACAGAAAGCTGATCTGATGATCAGCTGACTTCTTGAAATACCATAATGTAAGCAGAGGCTTTTGCAAAAATGCATACCTGTGTGCCATGATTAGCTTAAAAAGCACAGGTGTCTCATGAAAAAGGCAGGACAAATACACTCATTTCCCACCACCAACACCCTGACTTAACCCAACAATCCTGCAGCTCTGGAGCTGATCACCAATTTCTTTCTGCAGTACAGTACTCATATGGGACTTTGTAAAAACAGCTTCCAAGCTATTTCATGCAATTTGCTCACTGCTACTAAAGGAACTGGGACAACTGGAATGAAACTTCAGTTTAGTAGGAGGAAATGCATAAACATATTTCCACACATTAGAGCTTCTGTATTTCTAACAGAAAAAAGCAAATAAAGAAACACTCAAGAGGAAATGAAAATACATGAAGTAGGAAATCCACTGATGTTCACAAAGCTAGGAAAATGCCACTAATTAAAAGCATGCTTGAAATGCAACTTCCAGTTATTTGGCACACACCATTAAAAGAGCCAGTCCTTCCAGTTTATCTAAAAAATCACCTCAAGAACCAATAAAAGACAGAATTTAACATCATCTAATCAACATAATAAACAGCCAAATAACTGCTTATATTTGTTTCCATTATGTACCCAAACTCTTAATTATTTCCTTTTGATCGCAAAATGATCAGGTAAAGGTTTGATATTAAAAATCCTTGTCTTTTATGTGAGTATTAAAAATATGCAATTGATTCTAAGGTTTTTGGAAAGTCTGCTTAGCTATGTCAGCACAGAGAGAGAAGCTTCAACATGGTTTATCATACCCACCCTCAGACACAAGTAGGATGATGAATTTTTCCTGTCCAGCATCCTAAAGCATCACTATCCAATTTCCCACAGAAAATTAAAAACCAAGAACTTCCCCAATAAAACAAGGCTGTTAAGATCTGACCTTCCTAATATAAAAAAAATACAAAACAATATTACATTTGGGGTAGTCTCTGTAAGTTAAAAGGCAGTAATGTTTTCTTAAAATTCATTTTTAGAAAGGTCTCTTACTTTGGAAATGAAAATGAAAGTTTTAGTACAGTTTCAGCTGAAGTTTCAAATGATAAAATATTTTTTTAAAATAGAGTTAAAGTTCAATTACGCAGGAAGTCTGTGGTTTAGAAACTAATAATTCACAAGCAAAAATGAATTACCAGCAGAAGAGAAGAAGGAAGAAGCAGCTGAAATAAGGTGATGGGTTGCCAGGGAGGAAAAGAGTAATAAGCAGTGAAGCTAAAAACATAAGAAAGGCCTAGAGAGGAGAAAAGGAAGAGTGTTAAGGAGAAAAGGGAAATAAGCTTATTACTAAGCAAGTTCCAAGTCAAGGAGAAATATGAAAAGAGTATCTGCAGATAAAATAACCCAACAAGATTTTTTAAAAGTGTAAGAATTACATAGGTACCAGGATAAGCAGTTATTCCACCAATCCAAGAAAAAAACCATACTAGATTATATTGTAAAAGTCACATGGATGTGGGTTTCTGCTCAGTGATTAATGGCTGTTCTGTTTTCAACTTCATAGTATTAAAGTATAATTAGAGAAATTCAAATATCTCTCTTGGCAGAAAGAATTAATGTTGGAACTATTAATACTTGAAAATAATATTCAATTATATGTTTTACACCTCTAAGCTTTGTAGCCAACCACTGTCTCAAGCTACTTCAGTATCTCCACAACTGCAGCATACAGAAAGATTCACACTTAATATGAAACTCCAACTGCCACAGAAAGACTTAATATGTAAAGGAAACAGGATGTCAGAGAAATTGCATGGACCTTAAGTATTACTTTATATAGTATAAAATAGAAGTTAGGAAAGACAACAAGTAGAAGCACTATTAAAAAAACCAACCTTAAAATATTTAAAATATTATATTTTCGAAAAACAGGAAAGGGCCCCACTGCTAGGAGAAGAAAATTGAAATTGTGGGAAAACAACTAAAAGAACAGCCAATCCTCTACCTGTAATGAACTAGCTGTGCAACAATTAGTACCCTCTACTTTGAGTACAGAATAGAAAGAGCATGTAAAACAAACAAATTTGAATTCTATTCTGTTTTGACTGTTATCAGAGAATTTCAGTGTGGAGTTACCTGTTAACACTATCCTTTGCTGCCTGGATGCTGCTGTCTACCTGCAGGACTGTTTTATAATCAATGTATGCCTGTCGATACCGCTCCAGCGACTCATTTGCCACTGCTCGGCGGAGGAGAGGCTTCAGGGAAAATGGCTGAAGCTCCAGAGCTCTGGGAAGACAAAAAGAAAAATGCAGGATTGAAAAAGAGTAACTGGAATAAGAGTAATAGAACTGTTTTATGATATACACAACTATATGTAACTGATTTCAGATGGCAACTTACAGTAAAATAATTAAGGAAAGTGGGTCTGAGTGATTCATAGCCAGTAAAATAACTAAGGAAAATGGGTCTGAGTGAGTCATATCAACACCCTAAATTACATCCAGTTTTGAAACTTAGTGCTTTTACTACGGCTTACTCTACTCAAAGCTCTATCTTCCATGTGGAAAACTGCTCTCATCACCGAGATATGATTAATGTAATGGCACATGCTTATGAGAAAAAGCTGTTTTTCTTAAGTCATGCCTAGATCTACAAGGATTTCAAGTATATGGTGCTTTTGCTCCAAGACCAGACAAGGTTGCTCGGGGCTTGATACAGGTGGGCCTGAAAACCCTCCAAGGGGAATCTCTGCCCAGCATCTCTGGGCAACCTGTTGCAATGCCAAGCAGTGTTCATGGGCAGAGGGTTTCTCCTAATATAACCCTACATAATTTTTTACTTTGAAATCAAGTAACCTATTTGTAGATCATCTATTATATTGTGTTGCCTACTGAAGATTTGACATTGCCTAATTTACATGTGTTTGCAGGTTTGTAGTTCTACTTCCCAGACTCTAAATTATTTCTACCCCTAAGCACTATGAGTCCTTGTGCATCCAGGAAATATGCATGACATTAAGGACATTATTGTTAGACAGTAAGAATAAAAAGCTTCTAATTGGTAAGAATAAAAAACCTAAAATTTCTGTATTACTGATTCCAGCTAAAGTCTTACATACTTCAAACTTCCTGAATAAAACAATGTGATGTGTCTTAAATACTTACATACTATCTTGGCCAGCTATCTGTGATCCTGCATCTATTTTAACAAAATACTGCTAATTAGTCTTTTTTTTCCAGAGAACTTATTCTTTCAGGTAGAATATATACAGTAAGTTAAATGTTTTGTACCTTTGTACTACAAAGGTACATGCGTATTTTATTTTTAGTTTTGGAGGGCTCTTTTTAACAGTAGAGTTGTGCTGTACAAAAAGCTCCACTGATTGATTAATATGATTTCTAATCCTTTAAAGATACTGTTTTGCACCTTAAGCCTCAGTATTATAAACTCAATCTGTGGAAATATTAAAAAACCCCAAAACATCAAAAATACAGTAATAATTTAGTGGGACAGAGTGTTTGGAAGTTACTGAAGGTGTCTGATCTTCTCTAACTTCTGTATCCCTAAAAGCCACAAAAAGCCAAAAGGATTTTAGCTCAATTCCTTAACAGCTGTAATTACAGGTTATAACTATGTCAAGTATATATTAAATAACCCGAAACCAACAGGGAACACACACACACACACACACACCCACCATACATGTGCTCAAAAACAATTTCCAATACTGTGACAAGCATCTGACTTAGCAAAGCTTTTACATGTAAGTTACCGTAGAACTCCACTGTAAACCTGCTTTTATATTAAAAACTTTAATCCCACTACGCATTTCTGTGAACACAATAAGCTTAAGAACTGCCCTTACACAGTAAGACAGTAAGTTAAAAGTTATACCTTTCCTAGTTTCCATGTGATTGTTTACATAACAAAGGTATTTGTCATTTAGACAGGTAATCAGACTTTATTGATACTGTTCTGAGCCAAAGAGCACTAGCAGTATATCAGTTAAAATGTTTAATCATCAGCAGGAATGTTGTTGTTCTACCTGGGAGGTTTCAATTTACCTGTTACAATCCTGAATGCAGTCACTGCAGTTTCCTTCTTTGAAGTAACATGCTGCTCTGTTTGAGTACAAGATACTTAAATCGTCTGGACTCTGTTCTCCTAAAAGAAGTTATAATTAAAATCAAATAGTATTCCTGAAATTACACTTAAGAATTAAAAATTTGCATACTCCAAGCTGCACTGCAGTGATGCAGTTTGCTGACACTGCAAAGCAGTAAAGAGCTTTCTTTTATCAAGTCACCTAGAATATGTAAGTATTCAAACATAAATGTCAACAGCTCTACCCCTAGAAAATTAAAACATTATTTCACTCATTGTCCTGTATACGAATTACTGTCTACTGAAATGATGCAAGATTTACTGCACGGTAACTCCTGTCAAAAATCCAGGGGCAAGCTAAATTCGTTCACCTGTAGTTCCTTTAAATCATCTAAACAGTTCTAGATTTAAAGCATAAGGTATTAAACTCACCTAGACCAGTGACATATTCAATTGCTTCCGAGTATTTGAGCACAGCTTCTCCAAACTGTCCACTCTTAAATAACTCGTTTCCTTCACTTTTCAGTTTTGCTGCAGTAGGAGGAAGTGAAGTGGAACTGCCACCACCAGCCGACTGAGACCCTTCTCTATGAGATCTGGAGATCTCCTCAGCTTCGGAGCTTTCACTCTTCTCATCACTGCGTAAATAGCCATTAGCTTCGCCTTCATGATCTGACAAATGCTTTTCTGACTTCTCTGACGCGCCTTTTTTCAACCCTCTCTGAGCGGAGCCCTTGTGTCTGTGCGTGTCTCCGTCCTGCGCCTTGCCTTTGCCGTGCGCTTTCCTGTGCGCGTTGCCCATCGCGGGCTCCCCGGCTGCCGCCTGCGCCGCCGCCGCGCCTGCGAGGGCGTTAAAGAGCCGGGTCAGAGCCGCATCACCAGCGCCAACCATCGGCCCGCCGCGCGGGGGGTGCGCACGGCCACAGCGACCGCAGCCTGCGGCATGCCAACGCTAGGGCGGCTCATCCGCCTCGGAAAACACTGCTACGGACGCAGAAAAATTCCTACTTACGAGCAACCTGCAGCTGTTCTTGAGAAGGGATTACTACGAAGGCTGATGGCCCCTTGCTGGGCACACGGGGACCCCTGTCCCGAGGGTCGGATGGTACAGGGCTCACCGTGACATTAACTCTTTAAATACCGCCTATTACAACACGGACGCTTTGATCTTCCACGACCGAATCAAATGCTTGCATGTTAAAATTAGATCACAAGCTACCAAACTAGTAACGCTATACAAACTCTCCTCAAATACAACATAGAATAGGCAGGATAAAAGCTTTTAAATCCTGCTCAAGAAGATTTCATTTAAACATGTCAAACACCCTTTTATGCATACTTGTGATCATTCAACTTTCACTGTTATTTATAACAAATTTATTTAGGAAAAATCATAGAATAAGGGTATTAGATAATGAAATCTCTATCTTCCATATTCATCTGAATTCCTACCAGGTTACCACCGCAGTGTTCAAAGACAGATTTCTGCAGAGCCTGACTCTCAATACTACTCAGCACACAACAAATCTGCCTTTTGGCACTATTAAGATGCTGTCTTCCCCTTCCCTTAACCTGCTGTTTCTATCTGTCCAGCAGAATTTTTTCACATACTGGAATGATACTTTCAATTGACTTTAACAAAACATCTGACAGTGACTCAATACAGATGAACTCCAGATGGTCCAAAATTAAAGATATAATTTTTTTTAAACACACAAAATGTTACTGAAATCAAACTGAACAGGATAGGAAAGCATAAGATTTGTAGAAACAATAGATCCTCTAGTGCCTCCTGCCTAGCTGAGATCCCTGTTTTGAAATACCATGTTTAATAATAAGTTCATACTCCACAGTGGGAACAACGATAGGCTAAATCTACTCACACAGACATTTTTGTAAAACTTAAATTATTTATATTTGAGACATCCACCCACCCATCCATCCAATTGGTGGTACTAAATATATTAAAAATGTTTCAAGTCTGTTTGCTAGGGAGAATGGTGATAAAAGGCTTGTTGGGCAGATGAATGAAGACACCAGTGTATCAACAACTTCCTTAACATACATGCTAAAATACTTTCATCTTACATACATCAAAACAGAAAAAAAAATCTAAATGTCACAGACTAACAGGTGATAGGATGAGCTTTTACAAAACACAGCAAAACACTGTCAAAGAGCATCCCAGCTTCTAGAGACAAAGAAAAAGCAAGGCAGGCACATAACATATGATGTGGATGTTACTAATGTGAATAATGTGTAATTCCTGAATACAGGAGGAAATTTCCTAAAGATGAAGTGCACAGAACCAGTCCTAGATTAAACAGGAAGCATTTATAGCATTTGGAGCCTGGAGTCCCCCTGACAATAGGAATGCTGATAGCTAACCTTGTTTAGCTGCTGGGTAATATGAATTGGGGAAATATTTCAGGTCTGAGTAAAAAGCATGCAAAAAAATGTACAGCTATACTTCTCAAATATAATTCTCACAGTCTTTTAGTTTCAGTCTTTAAAAACAATGTTCCTGTACTGCTCTCTACAGAGAAACGTATTCACAAAAGCAGTATTCTGGGCTAAAAAAAAATACCAATATTTCTGAACTTTTCCTAAGGAAAAAACCATCAAGACATATTATATAAATTCCAAAGAGAATTTGAAGAAAGGCACTGAAAAGTCTGGACAGAATTTTGACCAGAATGACAACAAATACACACAAGAACAATTTTTAATTTATGTTATTTAAAATGGAAGGACCATCATAAAACTAAAAATAAACCACCGAATATTCTAACAGGAATATTTGAAGTTTGGTGAGTGTTTAATGTTATACAACATATAATAATATAATATATATAATATTCTTTAATATTGTAATAGATCAAGTATATACCACACAGCTCAACAAATTTGTCTTAAATAAA
>VXAX01004331.1:162627-186125 GCA_013399835.1 Leptocoma aspasia
TATATATAAAAATGTAACAATTTATATTTAAACTGTATTTATCACTTGAGGTTATAACTTCTAGAAACATGTCAAAATACCAGGTGCTTTGTCAAGCACATACGTGATTTTTAGGTTTTGCAGTGCCTGAATACTGGTTTTTATAGTCTCTAGGATGCAAGAAATTTTCCATTTCTATTGTACAGAAAGGGCTCTATTTACTTTTGCTTTCAGTTAAACAGAAGATGAAGAGGGGCTACACTCTATTTGGACTATTTTGTTCAAAGTTCAGAAACCAACTCTTCAGCCCTAAAGAAAACAAAAAATATTTTTTCCAATCTCTATATTGTAAGTTTAGTAGGAATGCATTAGGGCTTACCAATTAGAATGTGAAATAAATGTGACTACACGACTGGACTACGTGGACTACTGGACTGCCTGTGATTACAGGACTAGATATTTAGTCTACTTATTGCTGTTAGGTTCACAGAACATTTTTTATTCATTAACTGAACTTGTATTTGTTTCCAGTTGTACAAGAAACCACAGAGTAATCTATGAAAATGCTTGCCACTTAAATCTCAGAAACACTTATGTATACCACAGGAACACATATGCCATTGGCGTCAGTTGACAATCTTCCCTGTGTTTAAAGGCCTAACCTTTCATCAACAGAATGGAAGCTTTCCTATGGAGCTGGAAGGCACACAGTCATCTGAATGCTCACAAAAGAAAACAACCCCAAATGAACAGACATTAAGGCTAAGGACATGATGCACCCTTTCTTCTAAGGTTCTAGCTCAGGAGATTTGGTAGACACCAACTGATGTGGGAAAATCTATTTTCCCTAATCTTGTGTGCCAATAATACATTATTGTATCACACATTTACAGTCCAACATTCACAATTAAACTGCAAAACCCACAGACTGATTTAGTTTCAAGATAAAACATAGAAAACATAAAAAGTCACAGCTGTCATGCCACAATACCTTAAAGAACCAACAAAACTAACAAAAAAGGAGAAGGGTGAAATCAGCCTAGGGATGTTATCCTGTTGCAGGCTGGAGGCCAGCCATGCAGCTGGATCTAAAAGCAACTTGCCAATGCAAGCCTTCCTAGCCCCTGCTGCCTCACCTCCTCCTGCAAGCCATGGATTCTGACTACGCCAGTGGCTTCATCCCAAGAGCCTTGAAGTGAACCGCACACTAATCCAGGAACGGGAGATACACTTCAACTGCTTGTAAAACACTTCAACTGCTTGTAAACTACATCCAGGACAAGGACTACATGTTGTTTACCTCTAATATAAACTTCCAGAGCACAGAGATGAGCTCTTACAATAAAAAAAAAAAGAAAAAAAAAAGAACGACAGTTTCCAGAACAAACAAGTTATAGATGTTGTCAAATTATACTTGATCATTTTTTGTTGACAAATAATACTTGATCATTTTTACACCCTTTGATGCAAGCATGGGTAGAAAAATGCAGAACAAAAATTTGCTGGTGGGAAGGCAGGAAAGCTATGTGAGAGAAGGATCTCAGAAATACAAAATGTTCTCTCACCAGAAGAAATTTTTAACTGGGTCCACATCAAAGGACAGGTGTAAAATTATACAGGGCACGGGGAAGTAGGTGATTTATAGCAACATTTTCCATTTGTCTCTGTTATGCCCACTCTAGAAAGAATTACGAAGATTTGTAATAAAACTGGATTTTAGATTTCACACTCAGATCTACTTTAAGTAGTCAATGTAAGTTTAGTCATTGAACAGGCAAAATTCTTTGCAAGAAAATATGGATTAATTGTGTGAATAAACATTATCTCAAAGACAACAAAATTTTCCTTAGGTTAAAATAAAATAGGAAATTATAAGACATTACTTTTATCTCCACCATGTCTTTCACGTTCTTCTGTATTTTCCCCTCTTCCTTCACTACTTTCTGAATCCTCTATCTCTTGAATAAGTATTTTTTTTCCTTTGCCTTGAGGCTCAGATACAGGCTCTAAACCTTTCAGTTTCTCTTCAATCTCTAGCAGACTTTTCTGCAATAGAGAAAAAAATCAGCAATAGCAGAAGTCTTTTTTATTATGCATATAAATTACAGTTTATGTACAGCAAATACATTCTATTAAATAATCCATGTCAAATCCTGAAGAATTCTCAAGATAAATGTTGCCAGTATAAAAAGATGGTAAATAAATGTGAATTTTACAGAAGTCAGCATCAAACCAAGATTAATAGTCAATTCCGTCCCTCTCACAAGAGACAGACACAAGATATCTTCACATCGTTATCAAGGTATCACATAAATAAATAATTTTCTTGAATGCACTGCACAAATGCATTTGCTGGAATGCACTGCATAAATAAATATTTTTTCTTGAATGCACTGCTTATAAAAAAAAACCCAACTAAATTCAAAGGAAAACAAGTAGATTTATGATTGTGAGATTGGGCATGATCTACTAAGAAGACATGTGGAAAACAGGTTCTCTAGAAAATCCCCAAAAATGCCTAAAATCAGAATCAAAATTTATGCTATGGAGAATCTCATGTCAGATGGATGACTGATAGAGAAATATAACTGAGAGAACAAGAACCAAGAGACAACAGTCTCTTAACAGTGTAGCAGAAGGACACTGATGAATAGTGATAAGGTTTGCTCCTCTTGTAAGAACTACAATTAGATAATTAAACAGTTTCTCATACCGTAATATTTTTCCATTACTCAAAAAAACCCCTTTAACTGCACTTGGAATCATCAAGGTTGGAAGGGACCTTTAAGATGAAGTCCAACTGTTGACCCAGCACTATCACTGTGACCCATAAACCACTAAATCATTTTACACCGTCAGAGCAGAGTAAGACACACCCAGCATTATGTCTTATTCTGAATGTAATTCAGTGCTGTGCAAGAAAGTGCTTCCTATCTCAAGAAAAAGATAAGAACAGGATCAAGCAAAGATTCATGGACAAACTAACTTGAAGAATTCCAGTTACTGACAACCAATTCACTTTTGTATTAGTGATTCTGGATATAAACATGCACTCTGCCCGTGTTCCATACATTCATATTTAGCTCAAGAGAGTTTTCACAATTCTCCAAGCAATGAGAAACTTGAAAAAATGCCCTGCCAAGCACTTGTCATTTCTAGATGTGCCAGCAAAGGCATAATAGCTAGCATAGATAAGGGTAAAAGTACAGACATCTGCTTTCAGCTACAAAAGCACTGCTCAGCAAAGCAAGTAATGGAAAAGTGTAATCAAAATGAGCGACTATCTGTATCTGGTATTATAAGAAGTCTCAGCACAGCCTATTTGATACATTTTTTCACAAAGACTGTTGTAGAGTTTGTCATCACAGACTCACAAGCTATTTAGTTATTCAGTCTTGTAAACAGAAAAGACCAAAATCTCTTTCAGAACTCACATCTAGAGACATGTAATTCCTTGGTTGATATGAAACTCAGGAACTATTCTGGACAGGAACTTAGCTCCAGGAACACCCTAAAAGGGATAAATGCTGTGTCTGGTGAATTTGACACAAGAGGCTTGTACCACTTTCTCTGGTTCAAGCAATAGTAATAATTAACTCCATGGAAACAATCAGCAATGAACAAGCTGCTAGCAGCTTATGATTTGCCACCAACAAGAGCTGAACAGAAGTCAGGAAAATTGCACAGCATCCAGAAGTCATATGTAAAAGCATTGGGAGGGTAGTAGTATGACAGACTCATAATTAACATGCAACAAGCAGTTTACTATCAAAACTGCCCAGTACTGAAGATTCTCAGGACACATAAAATCCAAACGCAAGGACTGTTCTAACCTGCAAAACATCCCTAAGATACCAATGAAAGGACACAAACCAATCCTCTCAACAGCCAGAGTAACAGTAGTACAAGAACCACATCCTGACCCTGCTTTTCAAAGAAAGCATGTGGCTTTCTTTGATCCAAAATTGGTTATAAAGAGTCCAGATTTATCAGAAGTTACAAAAGGTTTTTCATTCTACCCTGGAGATGAGAAATGAGGATTTATAACACCACACTGAAGCAAGGACAAGATCCAGCTCTTCTCCTTTTCGATTAACTTTACCACTGTAACAACAAAAGCTTGGCACCTCTGTTGAATTTTTCTTCTCATTATGTACTCAAAGTTAAATGCACCTATCTCAATGGATCTTTTCAAGAGAAATTTCCAAATAGCTTTGATCAGCAAGACACTAACACTGCAAGCATGTTCAGCAGAAAATGTTTTAAGCACCTAAATTATATTAATAGAGAAGACTTTTCCTCACAATGAAGTCCTGAGCAGAAGATCTGGCCACATTCAATTACCTAATTTCCACCACATGTGATCTTGGGAAGCTGATCAACAGCACAGCAGATTAAGTGTGTCCTCAAAACTCAGTTACATCAAACAACATGAACTGTACTCACTCTATGCTACAAGTGCATACAACCTCTTTCTAGCCATATTCAACTCACTGATCTTTACCTTAGCCATAGAGTTTTCTGGTTCAACAGACAACACTTTATTCAGATCCTCTATAGCTGTCTGGTAATTCTGCAGATGACTGTGCACAGTGGCACGACGCATCAAAGCTACAAAAGAACAAAGTGTATTATTTATGTATTTAAAGTATAAAGTGAATAAAAATACACTACTTTTTCTAGACATATTAAGTGCAGCTATGCAGTTTTTAAAATTTTGCACTTACTTCTATATTAGTAACAACTGTTTTCTTGATGATTTTTAATTATGCAATTTCACATGACCATGACATCTTTTGAGGCAGCAATCATGAATTGTGAAGCACCTTTTCTTAATTTTCAAATTTTCGCCCTCCACCTATGCAAATATAGTTAGCTACATTCAAGTTCTTGACTTCAGAAAGGAATAAACCAACAACTTTGATTATTTTCAAGTCCCTTTTAAATTAATTTATAATTCAGTGTGGGTATTATGGAAACACTGCATGAATACAAGAGGGCTTAATGAAAAACATGCTGCTATGTAAGAATTCCCATTACACATCAACAGGATGAATTGCATAAAACTTCACTAACCCCCAAAGAACCATTAAAACTGCTCTGGGGAGCTATACTGTTCCCTTATTTGTACTTAGATCTGATCTAAAGCTCAGTTAAGTCAACTAACCACATGTACCATTTTATTTGCTAGAGGTAAAACAATACATTGAAATTTTATTTTCTACTTTACCTTTTATGTTGCCAGGTTCCATATCTAGTACCATCTCACAATCCTGCAAAGCACTATCCCAGTCCTGAAGTTTGATTTCTGCTTGAGCTTTGTTATTATACACAGCTGCAGTCGGTATTACTGATATACTCCTAAAAGAAAGGGAATATTGATCATGTTAGAGTCATAGCTAGAAAACCTGAATCTAGAAACACTTCATCACTGGAAGCTGAAAACAGTACTATAGCAATATTAATACTGGTGTTCTAGCCACAGTAGTGGTTAGAGACTCCCTCCTGTGAGACCACAGGCAACCATCCACCAACTAGATTTACTGTCTTCAGAGGCCTCTTGCTTGCCAGGATTTAGACCTGAGATATTGCAGAGGAGATGCCGTGGCTCGTCTGTCACTTAGACTACTACCTCCTCCTGCCATCCATATAGACTCCAACAAAACTGCCAAATGGAACCTTTGAGAGATGAGAAGTAACTACACAGCTCTGAGGATTATGATGAAAAGCATGGTGGTGGGGGAGAACACATGGGATTCTCCTTGATCTTGCTTGTAAAATGGAAAGACTCAGGTAGCAGTGGATGAATTCTCCAGGTCAATGTCTGGCTGCAGGGCTGGTACCATAGGTAGGGCTTTAGCTTCTGTAACAACAGGATCACCTCTGAGGAACAAGGACAGCTAGGATGCACATAACAAAATGGTGTAAGGGAATCTTTGCCAAAAACCTTGCTAATGTTGCTAATGTTGCAAGGTTGCAAAAACCTTGCTTTAAACACAAACCAAACCAAAGCACGAAGAATAGCAGTGGAAGTGCCAGGGGGACAGCACACTGCAATAGACTCACACTTTCATTGCAAAAAAAAACCATGGTTGAAGAACAATCTCAAATGCTTGTCCACAAATACACAACACGTGGGAAACAAAAAAAGAATAAAAGCTCTATGCAGCTATGATCCCAGAGGAAAAACAGATACAGTGGGATAATCTGTGCATGGTCTTTAGAAAGGGTAGCAGGGTGAAGAAGAAGAGGAGATGCATTCTAGTCTAAGCAGTGGTTCAATGTGTGAAGGTTTGTCTTCACAAAAGAGGAACAGGCAAGAGACTGACAAGCCAGTAAAGAAAGCCAAAGGGTAAGAAGAGGTCAGACTCTACATTTTCCATTCTAGCCATAGATGACCCCTTCAGGTTACTAAGAATTCACTCCAAAATATTCTACTTAAATATTTACAACTTTAATAAAACAGACTGCAGATAGGTTTAGAAAAGTGACTAGTTAGAACAGCACGGTGTCACTATCATACATTTCAGAAGGTATACAATGCCCCATGGGGGTCAAAAATGGAAAAATTCTCCATTAGAAAGGATCTTGCCTATCTCCTTAGTAATTAGTATCTTATTTATGTACCAAAAGCAGACATTTTTACTTATTTTTATATTATGTATTTGTATTTTACTTATTGTATATGAAATACTATAGACGTTTTTTATGTTTATGTAAAAAACCCAAACAAAACAAGAAGGATCTTTAGGCTGCAAGTCAAAAACAACAAAAAACCCACAAACCCATCACACATCAAATGCCTCAGTTAAGCAGCCTGTGCTCCATGAATATCATTACAAGTGTGCACACACAAACACACACATATATACATATCTATCCATATCAGCAACCTCCAGATAAATTTTCATAAGCTGTTCTACAAAACCTTGCCTCCTTCAGTGACAATATGAATTATACTTCCTAAACATAGATCTGTTAAATATTTATTTTATTGCTGTTCTACAATACTATATAAAAACGATTTCTATTCATTATTTTTTCCATACTTATCTGCACTGACCACAAATGTATTAACATTCTTGTACTTATTTTCAAGGTCATCCCACTATAATATCATAGCTCATTAATTATCTTCATGCTTCATCTCACAGTAGTGTCATATCATTACCCTCTGTTTACACTGGTAATTAATACCCCAAGATTCCCATGTACTCTAAATTTCTAAACAACAACTTTGACACTTGTGATTTCTGGGTTTCTTTATGTCCTTATCATTTCAAAGCACAGATTTAAATTACATTGGTAATTATTTAGTTTCTCAGCACTGATTATCCTTGTATTTTTGTAAACATGCCCTTGAATCTCAATGGTTTAAAAAATCTGAGTAAGTTTGTGACACTTGCAGATTGCATTCCATCACTATCTAGCCCCTTCTCTTTTGATAAATAAAAATTAGTATCAGGATGGATCGGTGCTTTAAATATTCTTCTGCCAAACCTTTATGCCCTTTTGAAAATAATCTAATTGTCACTGGTTGCTTCAATAAGAAGTTGTTTCAATTACATTGGTCTAAAAACAACATTCACAAGTAAGAGTCATTAAAATAAAAGAACACAATAGTATTTACTCACCGAGTGTAATATGTCACTGCTTCCACATAATCACCAGTGGCAAAGGCTTCATTGCCCTTTTCTTTTTCACGAGTAGCAATAAAAATTTTCTCTCTCTTTGTCATTCCTAGCAAAAAAATATTTCTAGACAACAACAACTAGCAACTTGCACAGATGTAACCAAAACAGTCAGATAAAATGCTCTGAATGCATAGTCTGCATTTTTTTAAAAGCACATGGCTTACTAAAAGACAAATTTGTATTTTATTTTCTGTAATAAAACACTAAATTCTTCTGATAGGCATACAATTCAGCCTGCAAGAAAAAATGCAGTTGGC
The DNA here is from genome assembly GCA_013399835.1 of Leptocoma aspasia. NCBI lineage: Eukaryota > Metazoa > Chordata > Aves > Passeriformes > Nectariniidae > Leptocoma > Leptocoma aspasia. The sequence goes on from VXAX01004331.1 coordinate 170,558, forward strand.
TAACCTCTACCATTCATTTATAATAACAGATGTATGCTTTATTTCTTCACCTAGTGCTGTCAACTAAACATAAACAATCTTATTGTTTATTAAGCAAGAATAGATTTTTTTTCAAACATGGCTTCAAGCTCACTTGATGATCTAACAACTTTTAACATTTCTAGTGACTGAAAAATAAAGGTACTTTAAATCTATGATCTACTTATTTAATTAGTATTCATACTCTACAACACAGTATTACAACTAAAGAAAAATTATGTTTCTAAGACATTACCAGTTGTGTCAATTTTCTTTTCAATTACGGGTAGACTTGGCCTACTGAAGAATCTTGCTTTCGAGTTACTTTCTTCACAGTCTTCATCAATTTTAGAACATTCCTTTTCCACATCAAACCTTTAATTAATAAAATGAAGAATTCAATAATGCTGCATAGCAAGACTCCTCAGCTGACAGAAAGGCATACTGTATTTTCATTGTAAACCAAAGGAAAAGAGATACAGGCTGTGTTCAATTACTGGTGATCAAGAAAAATCTCTGCCTCACCATCTTCCCCAAAAAAGACAGGTAAATTTAAGAAACAGTATCATCAGGCTCCATCCCAGCCCTATCAAACATCCCTATTAACCTTTGCCAAAATAACTAAGAAATAGCTTCAAAGGAATTTACACAGTAAACTTGAGATAAGTAGTCTCAGACATTTCAAAAGCTACTCTGAAGCAGCTTTTGAAAACAGTGTTTAGGAATGTACATCAAAGAAATATTACTGCCGTAGTACTGTAAAATAAATATAGTAATAATCAATTCCTACACCATACAGAAACATTGTTCTTACTGCTTTTCTGTGTAGGGTGTAATAGAAAATAGCCTTTTCACAATAATCTTGACAATATGAATCATTCTTTCTGAAATCAAGATACTATTTTGAAAATTTATCCAACTCAAAACCTTTTCACGTAAGGCTAATTGTTCTTCATTTTGAATCTGATCTTTTGCTAGCTTGCTTTTACCTATTTATTATAAATTAACCACATTTCAAATAAATGTTTTTAAAATAAGAAGCATTTTGTTTAAAAATTGCCTAAACAATTATTTGAAAGTTTTGAAATTATCCAGCATTTCAAAACCATGATATGCTTTAAATTGGAAAACATCTTTCAAACAGCTGTTTCAGTGTACTCATAATCCAAAATAAATACACTCTATGGGAAAATTCACAACTTGTACTATTATCAGCATGCTAAAGCACTTAAAGATTGTGTACATAAATGTGTAAACAAAATCTGTACCATTACTTTGGAAAGATACAGTAGCAAGAGTAAAGAACAAATGAAAGAAAGTATAAATTGTTGCAGAAGTTATTTTTATAACCCATTTTCTTTGTCCACATTTGAGCAGGAAGGCACCAGTTTCTGAAAGATACATGCATGAAAATAATTTATGCAAAACTTACACAGAACAGGGTTTTTGTACAGGCTTTAGGGTGTAGTTTCATTACTTAAACCCTACAATATCCCCATCTACTGCACTGGAAACTTGTGTCTCCTCACTCTGATTCTATATTCCAGATTTCAGGAACTACAGAAAAGCTTCTACTATGTACAACACAAGTATATGCTTTTTGCTTTCTGTGTTCAAGAATTTGGGCATCAACCTGTCACGTAACTGGGAGGGTGATGTGCCCCCATTACATGATGCAGAATGTCTTTGTACCAGAACTCCATCCATTCTAAAATAGTTACTGTCTAAACCTCTATTAAGTATAATTGCACCTGAGTAAACTGATGCACCTGCCTGAAGGTCATTCTTTGAAGTTAGTGGGGTTCAGTGCAGGAGTAATATTCATCAGTTTTGTTTTCAAAGTAGAACTGTGGCTTTAGATATAGAGGAGTCCATGTTTATAAGTCTATGTTAAATAACCCTAGAGCTGTTTCCAAAAATCTCTTCAATTAAGTAATCAATTTTTATTTATTTTTCTTCTGATTTACTATATTTCACACAGCCTGTACAGAAGTATAGGCTAACTTGTTCTCAGGTGTTAGCAACACAATGTGTCATTTGCATTTTAACAGAATATTTACTAAGAAAAACCAAAGCTTCATCAGTGTTACAGTTCCCTAAAATGCTGACCGTAATACTATGTTTCTGCAAAATACACCGTGTTCCCTAGTTAAACAAATAAGTAAGATTTATTAAAAACTGAAATATAAGGGATTAAACATACTTGTCCCATTCACTGTAATCCCGTGGTATGTTTTTCTTGCTTCTTTGTTTGTTTTGCAATTTTTTGTTCTAAAAGAGAAACAAACAGCCATCTTGTAAGACAATTTGTTGCAGTGGAATTCACAGCGGTTTTTTTGGTTTTGTTTCTGCAGAACATATTTTCCTAGTAACCAACACTACTCGTAACTAATCTTAGCTCAGTCTTGAAAATGTAATTCATCTTGGTTTAAAGAAAATCTCGATGCATTTCATATATTTGAGGGGCTCCTGAGGCTCACACTTTTTGTCTGCTGTCCTGTCCCATCACAGAGGCACTGAGTGAAACTTTCTAATTAGTATCTTTTGATGCCATCTTCGCAACCATCCTCTCAACACAGCAAGGGAGAACGCAGTCTTCAGAAAACCTAGCCTTGTGATGAGGTGTTTGACACTGAGAGTGAACCAGTAACCTGGTTTTAGGCTTCCCTTTCCCAAGAGAATTCAATGCACAGATTTTGGTAGTCCCTGCAACACTCACAACAAATTTTCAAATAAATTACTTCAAAGTAGTGTCGGGAGTTCTTTTCACCATTTATCACTTCACTAAAGATTATTTACATTCGTTTTAGATTTTAGACAAGCTCCATCACTGAAGCTTGCTTTACCTAAAATTTATCTTGAGGACCTTCCTGCAACAGTCAGTTCTGACAATCAGATTTGATTGCCTTGTATCTCAACCCATCTCCTACACTAATGGACTCTATTTCCCTAGCTGTCACCTTTGGCATTTCTTCTACCTCTGTCATCACACATATACTTCTTCTATGCCCCTCCCTGCTTGTTGACTTCAAAATACTTAATAGCAAGGTGTGGTTACAACCAGGTATTTCACAGTGGAACAGCCAGTTCAAAATATTCCCACCTACCCTATCCTGGCCATTCAGTCCTCCTCTTACCTTGCAATCCAGCATTCACTGAGTTAGACCAGTGTAATTCTTTGTAGAGTTGTGTATTTACAATTTTCTGTGTTTAAACAAACAATCTGATAGAGATCACAGTACAATCTCCAAATATCTGTACCAGTTCAATTCAGCATGTGATAAACTGGACCAAAGGAATAACCAGAAGCTTCCTGAACTCGCTTTACCAGTGGTGACACTGTAACAAGGATATACTTCTGCAGCTGGATGTAAACATCTCAATTTACATAATGCAAATGTGACCCTTCCTGTAAACACTTCTGACAATCTATAATGTTAGGTTACACAAACTTTTGTAGTATATAACTCCAGAATTACTCTTAATGCTATGTCTAGGAAGCAAGACAAAATGACAAATGTGTTTAGCGATCAGCATATGTTTAGAGGAGGGAACTCCTAAATATGCCTTCCTGAAACATGAGTTATTATTATATATCCATCCTGGTGTATATTACTAATTTAATGAATATCAAGGGTTTTTTTTTTCCAACAGAGGTCCTTAACTTAAATGAGCAAAAAAACTGCAATTCTCAGAAGAAGCTCTCATAAGGTAGTTATATTAACACAACTCCACCTTAGGGAGAGAACTATAACATGTGCATTTAAGGAATGAGGAAGAAACATTGACTCAAAAATCCACAATTTAAAAAATTCTAAGTCTCATATCTTTGAAACAATTGTAATCAAGTTATGGTTCCAACAAAGTCAGGAATTTCTTGATCAGTAATATTTTACAGGATCTCATCCAAGAGGCTTTGATGAAAAACGTACACTTGCATGCCACAGAACTCAAAAAAAAGAAATCTCTGTTCTTGTCATGTTTCCTGCCATAATTCATAATGCATGAATCCCACTGGGTTTAAAGCTCACTGAACATTTTCTGGACCAAAGATGAACACACAAATTGGCTTCAGTACAGGTGACACAACTTGGCCCTGGCTCTCCTGTGGGCCCTGTGTGCTGGCACAAAACATTACTACTCTATGGTAGCTAACCAGTGTTAGCTTTTAATTCAGAATATCCAAAACAACAAGAAGGCTATTAGATCCTATCACAGTGGATTTTTAGAACATAAAACTTGTATGCATTTTGCATGCTCTGGGCTGTAGCATGAGGAGGTATCCGAGGATGCAGATTTTTCTGGAACAGTATTAGAAAACCATGTTTGGCAAAGAAGCCTAAGCTGAAACCCCACCAATGCAGTCTTTTGAATATTAATATCTTTAAACACATGCTTTAGTTCTCTCCTGGACAAAATGAAGCAGCAAAAATAATAATTATGCAGTGTGGACTGTTAAGACAGTTCTGGCAGCGTGACAGGAAAATAGGGGTGTAAGACAGAAACTTCCACATTGTGTTATAGAGGGAGATATTGCATAAACTTTACTCTTTTTCAGCCCACATTTGGAAAATCCCCCCCCATGGATTCACACCAATGAAATAAAAACACTATATAGAGTTGTACACTATCGGTAGTAAATTGAAATTACACCTACATATAGTATCAGCAAGAAAATCTGATTACAGACAAAACAAGATGCTTTCATTTACCAAATTGGTACCTGTTAGTGCAATCCACTGATTTAGGGTCAATAATGATTTCCAGAAGTGGATTCATTGAAAATGCTGAACTTTTTATACATCAGATCTGATGAATAATCTCCAACCAAGCAATTACATAAAATTATGGAAAGGCTTTGTGCATTTCTTTCTAGCAGAGAGAATAAATTTATCACGATGATTCTAAACTTGATCCCACTTACAAATTTGTATTATGCCAATCTGAGAAATAATTATAGTCCCAACTGATTAGGGACTTTCCATCATTTTATGCTTACATTCTAAACTGAATTTACTCAGTTCACATGGTATTAAACCATCTTCTGTTCTAGCAGTTATACAGGACATAAACCAAGGATAAAGCTATAGTGGCACAATCCATCTCAGCAAAATAAGACAGTCAAGAGGAACATACATTGCAAAATATGAAAGAGTACACATTAATTTAAAAAAAAAAAAAAACACAAACCAAACCAAAGCACACTTTAGTCTCAATACTAACCACTTATAAAACATTCACTGGAATCCCCAGTGACTGGGGATTTTTTGTATACCACACAACAGAAACTGCCTAGCTATCCCAATGTCTTGGTCCGACATCTATGTACCAGCTGACAATAAGCAGTAGTTTCTGACAACACAGGAACACAAATCAGGCATTTACTAATACATAATTATACAAGAAAAATAGGAATTAGTATGAAAGATCACATGACCTGTAAGGATCCCTTCATAACGTTTCTGACTCACAAACCTCCAAAAAGAACAATGCTTAGTGAATTTCCTATTGCAGTGTCCCAGAAATTCAAAGAAATTCAAATAAAATGTTGAGAATCAGACTGAACTCATTCGTGACAATACCTGACAATTCAGAAAAATCACATCCACACCTACTTGTCTGCCAATCCCTTCAGTAGCACTGTATTTAGTATTAGCAAGAAAAGCTGGCCAGAAAAAAATCTGATTTCAGGCAGATAAATAAATGAAAAGAAGAAAAACCCACCAAAATGTAAGGAAACTAATACCTGGGAAAAAATGTAAATATTTTTTTCTGTAGTCATGAATTTTTGCTAAGTCTGCCTAAGGGCTAAATTAGGAAGTATGCTGTACGACTGCAGTGGGAATACCAACACAAGGTACAAAATAAGCACAATCAAAAGCTACATATACACCAGCACTACCCAGTACAGGAGTGGCTACAGAGGAAAAGAATTGCTGCAGAGTTCTGTATGAGTTCCAGGGTTTTTGTTTTGGACTAGCTTTCTGACTCCATGGAACAAAAGCTTGCTGGCAGCTGGAGAAAAACTCCTGGTATAATTTCATCCAGAAGGAGCCTAGTTCACATGCTTAAACACTACTTGGAAATATGAATCAAAGAACATAACAGGGTGTTTAAGGAGATCTGTTTTGGCAATGAATTCTTGATCAGAATTTAAATGTTATTACGATACACATGCTAGTATTAAAAAAGCATTTTTGCTTAAGCATTGGTCTCTTGCAAAGGAGCTTAAAGGTTTTTATTTTCTGGTTAACAAAATAAATCTAGTAAGAAAGGTGCAATGATTAGAAGTTCATACATATAAAATCTCCCAGTTTTAGAAAAACCTGTAATTAACACAAAAAACTAAAGATACCTGATTAGTGGGGAGGCAGCTGCTGGAACAACGAATGGGAGGCAAGTTATCTTGTCTTTCATTCGGTGTGTCTCTTCTCAGGAGCTGTGATTTCTTATCATCTTCATTCATTTCTGTAAGCCAGCTCTGAAAATAAATAAATAATATATTTTCACCTTAAGGCAGTAAAGCAATTATCCTTAAAAAGCACTGCTCTTAATGGGGAAAAGCAATCAAGACAGAGCAACAGTGCTTTTTTGAATAAAAAATGATCTACAAAAAAAATCTGTAGAGTTAAAATGGGCAGTTAATGTTCAGTGACGTTAAGCAAGAAAATAAATTTTAAAATGTAATCATTTGATCATTTCCTCTTTTAATCAAATAATTACATTCTACTTAGGCACAAGAAGAAGATTCATACATCACAGTAATTATATTATGGACCATTACAAATTAGATCCTGTACCATCAGTTCACTATTAATTGCTTGCCATTCTTCAGCTGTGAAATCAGAAGCTGTGGCTGCAGGCTTATCTTTTCTCAGAGCTCTGCTCCTTGGATCCAAATGCTCAATTCGCTTTTCACAAACCAACATAAGGTCAGGGTAACACCCCTCCTCACCAGACCTTTAGAATGCAAAGATATAAATGTTAACAAAAAAGAACTGCACCACATCCTCCATGTTTCCCTCCATGTGTAGTCCACACAGTGACTGCACAGGACTATTTTCCTGTTACAACCCAATTTTATTATCACCTAATAACATTTTTATTAGAAAATTCCAGTTAACCTTCAACCATTTTCCAATGCCCACATACACTGTTCAAAAGTTACCACCATGGTGCTCATAAAGAAGAAACTTGTGCCATTTAAAGAAAAGTAAACAGGTGTGACATCTGAAATTGCTAGTCATGCAACATGGATCATGAGAGAACCAAAATAGAGTGACAGCATTTAAAAAAAAATTAGCATTGAGCTACTCAAACCTTTTGGATGGTTAAAAAATGACTTGGATTTCTAGTGTTATCATTGGGACTCTTTTAGCATGATTACTTTAACTTCGTACTTCAATTTTAAATTAGAAAGTCACAGGTTCAGACAAATAGAAAAGGGTTCCTTCCAATTTTACAGAACAGGAATATAATTATTAATGAAGGTAAAAAAATAAATTTACCTTAATACCCTGAGAATCTTTTCCAGGTGCTTAACATCTGTGCATTTTTTAATGAATTTGTAGTCCAGATGACTAATAGGTATTTGATATGTTTTAGTGGTTCCTTCACCCAGAAAATATGGTACTGACTCATCACCCATAACTAAATATTAAAAGAAAAAAAAAGAGTCTATAAACTTTTAGTTACATTTTGAAGTAATGCAAATTTAAGGAATAAAACTGCTCACACTCCACTCTCTCATGCAAGCAGACCTATAAAAGAAAAAATATCAGATTTGAAGGCCTGATCACATGAACTGTCCCTGACAAGAGGCTTACTAACAGAAGTATGAGATATGCTTTGTAAGAGTATGCAGCTCTACTGCTTCTGCAAGTCAGAACAATTCAGAAAGACCACTTAAAGAAAAATTGCCAATTTTTGCCTACCACATTCTCTGTTTTATTTAACACATACCTGTTTTAACCAAGTGGGATAAGCACAAAGGAGAAGATAGTGAAGGACACTCCTTTTTTCAGGGGGAAGGCATTAACCAATGCAGTGTATCTAAAGGAATGAAAATCTTTGGCTTCTCTGTAGAAAAAATAAATACAATTTTCTTTCCTCACTAACTGCATTTTCTGGGTCTCTGATTATATTACAGCACTAATCTGAATCTTTTACAGTAAGTCTGTAAAGGATGAAATGCGGGATACAAATGGGACATTTCTGTCTCTCTGGACCTTTGATCTGCTCATCTCCATCTTTTTCTGTTTTGATCACAAGCTCCGTGGAGCTGAAATTCTTTCCCCCCCTCCCCTTTTATATAGTGCATGAAGTGATCAGTTAATTTTTAAGAAATACAATAATGGCAACTAGCTAGTATGTGAAAACAACTATGTGTAGTTATAAGCCAAATTAAAATAATTGTGTTCTAATGCCTTGCATAATTACACACGTTTAATTAAGTAGTTACACAAGACTGTTTACAAGACAGTATCACTTAATAACTGGTCAAAATTAGGTGTTGCACAGATTCTGCCCCAAGACTTTACGATTTCAGTACTACAAAAGGAAGAACACGCATGGAAAGAGGGACAAATGCAGGAAATAATTAAAAACCAATAGAAGAATTAAAAGCTCATCACCACCGGCGGTTTTTCCCGTTTATTCCCTTGGCCGTGAGGGAGCTGCCCAGCGTAGCTCCCGGGCACCGCGGTGACCAGGGCTCCGCGGCTGCTCGGGGCCAGGGCCCGGCGCGCCCCTCTCCAGCCCGGCTTCCCCCCCCACGGCCCGGCCGGATCAGGGATTCACCTCCCAGCCGGGCCCCGGGGCCCCTCACGCAGCGCCGGAGCCGGGGCGGCGCGGCCGGCCCGCGGGTAGCAACTGTTGCTATGTACAACATGGCGCCGGGGACACGGCGCTGCCCGCCCCAGGGATGCCCTGCCGAGGCTCCGGCAGAGCCCGCCGGGCTCCAGCAGCGACACTGGCGTCGCCTATCGTTCTTCGGCACCCACCTGCCCGGTGCCGCGCTGTCTCCGGAACACGGGAGCGGCCCTGCCCTTACAGCAGCCGAGAGCCGCCCGTGCCTCGCTCAGGCCGCGCAGGCGCGGCTGGGGTCGGGGCGGGGATCAGGGCTGAGGGGAGCGGCTGCCGAGGGCGGGCAGAAATGCAGCACCCGGGGGTGCAGCTCTGGTGAGCGTCACCCCTGAGTATTTCACTCAGCGGAGAGCAAGCGGCCCCTCTCCCGACGCCGGTGTCCCCAGGCGCCACAGCAGTGTTGCCCGTCAGCCCTGCGCTCCAAAGCAGGTCCGTACCCCTTCCCGAGGGCAGCGGGGGCTCTTCGCCGCCTTTGTCCGGCAGCCGGAGGCACCCGGCGTTCCCGCAGAGCGGCCAAACCCGCCGCCGTTTGCCGGCGACCTCCGGCAGCGCCGCTCCTGCCCGCTCCTCCTCACCCTTCTGAGCAGCCGTGTCAGTAGCCGACCCCTTCGTTCTGCTGTGCAGGCCAGGCTGGTGAACTGGTAGCAGCCGTGTAGTAAAAAAGGTTATAATTCATACCCGAGTGTATCTGGTTTCCACAAAAAAATCTAGTCTTTATAGCGTAGATCAGGTACCTAAGAAAATCTTAACCAAACAGCTCTAAAACAGCATCTCAGAATGGGTTTTTTTAATCCCCTATAACAAGCCACTGCAGCTCATTTATAAGCCAGCACACAGTCATGCAGACCTTAAAAAAGATATCATTACAGCGATGAGCTAAGCAAGTTATCTGAACAGCACCATTAGCACCACCAAAACGGAGATCAGGCACACAAAACCAGCAGTATGTTGTAGTACCCTTTAGAGGTATTACGTAACACACGTTCCAAACAGACAGATGGAAAAAGTTGTGGCTCATCATCACAAACCCACCACTTATTACAGACCCCTGAAAAGTCATCTGAAAAGCAAAACAAGATCACACTTTAGTTTTGGGGTGCTACCCAAAAAAATCTTTGTAACACAGACCTAATTCTTTCCTTGAATACAAACAAGTCAAACAGCGCTTAAGAAACTTCTCTTTCCACATTGCTTCTTAATGTTTTAACGTGCCTCACTCTCCCTCTTGTTTCAGGAGAAATTATTTTTTTCACACTTCCAGACATCCATACTTTTGACATGTCCACAACTGGGTGCCAGAATTGGGTGCTCTGAAGTCCTATAAGATTTTCTTTTTTGGAATCCAGATCTGTTTCAAACCTAGCCTTCTGTAGCCTTCTATTTATTTTCAGTAGAATTTATTCAAACCACAGTTATTTTATGTAGTTCACAGGAGTCCAAAGAACATTTAGCAAAGTTAAAATTCAAATAAAGTTTAGATAAGAGTAATGAAAACAAAGATAACTCAAAAAGAATACAATTATCACTAAACTTAAAAAGTACTGCATACTTTGACTACAATTTAAACAACAATTTTAGAAATTTATTGCTGGAAGATAATATTGAAAAAATTTAGTATTACAGTAAACTTTAATATTTCAATCTCTTAAAACACAAATAAGAGTGTGCATTTATACACAAACAGTTTTACAGAACAAAGTTATCAGAAAGATTACATCATGAAGTCACTATCTTCAGCAGACATCATCGAGCATCAAAAACTACCACTGGAATAATGCAGTTAAAGAAAAAATATGTTGTGGTTGAAAAAAAGATGGGGGAGAAGAAAAGAGACTGTCTAAATCTAGTCACAACTATCTACATAAAGTATTTCAAAAGCCCTCTTTAATAAGATGCTGAAAAATATCAACAATTCACAGTACATTACCCAGCAGACTATCATAACTTAATATCTCGTGCATAGAAAATGGAAAAAAAAGAGAAGGGAGCCAGAAAAGAAATCAAGGTGTCAATTCAAACTGCAGAGATTGTGCTGTAGTAATTTGCTCTACTGTATTGATTTTTGACCCTGAAGAATTGTTACATAATTATTTGAATCTTCTGTTCTGTTTCCCTTACATTCTGTTTCCCCTTGTCTCCGTCCACAGCTTTCCAAAGGCATTCAAGTGCACTTGTAAAAGGATACATCTTTTTGTCCTTTTCTTGTACATTATTCTGTAGCCACATTCTCTGCACCTGATAGGATCTCTTGCCTTTATTTCATTTTCCGTATGACATTCTGATGTTATGGAGGAAGAAAAAGGAAGTGGGCAAAGAAGAACAGCATTATTAATGCACAGATAACTTTGAAAAGTTGTGACAGTCAATTCCTTTTTGTGGAAAACAAACATAGCAAGTGTAACGAATCTGTATCAAGAGCTCAATGATAACAAGACACCATAAAAAAAAGCAAAAGAGAAAATAAAAAGCAAGCTTCACTTACATTAAGATAAAAGAGAATCTTGCTAAAAATCACTCAAATATTACTGCACAGAACACATTCCACATGTGATACTTGACTGTCTACCAATAAAAATTTCAGCTCATCCCTCCAAAGCCCAGAGTCTATTTTCTTAAAAGACAAAATATTCCAGGGTTTCCTGAAAATCACCAATTTTTAAGTTGTTGATTTATCTATAGGTAAGAGAGAATTTGACTACTGTACTTCAGGGAAAGCTGAGTACCCTTGCAGCACTGTCAATAAAACACAGAGATCAAGGAGCTCCACAGAGCAACACAAGCTCTAGGGAATTACCTCCAGAACACTGCATATGTACCCCATATATGTGTTACCATCAATGCATAAAGCTTTAAACATCATCAGGATACACACTGCAACTATTTATATCTATGTACCCTTCAGTATAATGACTAAGCACTATTCATTATTAAAACACCAAATCTCCAGTAACAAGTAATAAAAAAATTACTGATGTCTTTTCTTTACCTCCACAAATGTAAATCATTGGCTGCTGCTTTGGAGGCTGAACGTCCTTCTGTGAATCCATGTTCTAAAACAAAAAATACATAACATGCACATTAGCTTGGGTTTGGGGTTTTTTGGTTCGTTTGTTTTGTTTTGTTTTGTTTCCAAGGCATACACAATCATTTTAACATCTCAAGCTAAAGAAAGAACATGAAATCACTTCCTTAAAAGTAAATACAAAAAAAAATATCCATTTATATTCGATACACATGACATGGCTTAATTCAGGTTGAAAAAGAGTTCAGAAAGTCATTTAGTTCAACTTCTTAAAAGCAAAGTAACGCTAGGTTCCACAAAGCTTTACCACTCTGGTATAGAAAACCTCCAATGATGAGGACAGCACTACATTTTCTATTAAACAGTATTTTGAACATTAAAGACCAATGAGTAACATTTTTTCTCCTCCTTCCTGTCAAGAATTTCCTCATTGGAAATATAAAATTCAGTAATTTATTATATACCACTCATGTAACAACGGTGCAAACATGTACAAAGAAGGTAAGCCTTGTTATCTTTCCTCCCTCTCTGACACACTAGCTAATCCAATACACTTTTTGTTGTTCTAAGGTATTAGAAATACTCAGAACAGACTGTGGGTAGAAGAGTAGCAGAAATTAAAAAGCAAAACAAAACAAACCCCAAACAATGAAGGGCCATAGAGATGAAATTCAACTCTTCAAATCCTACCAAATCAAGAGTAATAACTCAATGCTATTCTCCAAATACCTCTTAATGTCCAAATAATGGTTTTGATTGTTCAGACTTATTTGAAGACAAGTATTTCTTCATGGCATCAGACTAAATAATTACATATAGTCCACAAACACTCTACCAAGCTTTAAGTAATCCTATTCTAACATGTAAATGTACTTGCAACCATGAATTTTAAGGTGGTTACTGTACATAGATAAACACTTCTTTCCCCACCTAATTCAAGTCTAGACAAGAACATTAATATTTCCTATTAGGTTTTTGGAGGCTGCTGTTTTCTGTATTGCTGTTCTGTCTGACACAGAAGACAAGAATTCCTAATCCTTATGCCAGTAAATAGCCTTCTTGATGCTTCCTTTTGAGAACGGCTCTCAGATGCTTTTACTTAATATTACAGCAAAGATTATTTCCCTCATCTTCAGAGTTTGTTTCAGCACAAATTCAGCTGGGAAAACTATGATACTGAAAACAAGACAGGGACATTTCATACTTTAGGAGTCTGATCAACACTTGACAAACCATCTGTTAAAACTCCCACTATGTCACTCCATTTAAGAGAACTGTAAGGAATCTATTAAACTCTACAGCTTTCAAGTATGCTACACCATAATCATAGTGGCATCTTAACTCACATGTTACAGCTTTTTTGTGTCAGCACATTGCAGTAAGATATGAGCAGTCACCCACTACCACTGGAAAACAGCAGACTCTCCTAAAACAGAGCTGAACTAAGGTGGATCACAGTTGTAGCTAAATAACTTGGGTTAGTGCTGCTTGTGCAGCAAAATTATACTGGTGCTAAGGGCAGCAGTGAACTACAGCTCTGTGTTTTGCAGGGAGGTGCCATAGTTTAGCTGGCCTTCAGACACACTGCAGCCCTAAGTGCCACCAAGCTGACAGAGCCAACAGGCCCAGCGATGCACCGACATCTGCTGGGGTGCAGCCAGAATCCATTGCAGAGACGAGGGGTACCATGTGCCAACAGCACCTCACCAAATCACAGGATGGGAAAGGCTGGGAGGGCCCACAGCGGGTCATCTGGTCCAACGCCCCTGCTTAAAGCGGGATCATTCTACAGCACATGACACAGGAGTGCATCCAGATAGTTCTTGACTGGCTCTCCAGTGAGGGGCAGCCTGCAACCTCTGTTCCAGTGTGCAGTCACCCGCGCAGTAAAAAAGTCTTCCTCCCACTCAGGTGGAACTTCCTGTGCCTCAGTTTCTGCCTGCTGCCTATTGTCCTAGTGCTTGGCACCACCACGAGGAACCTGGCTTCATCTTCTTGGCACCCCCCGCTTCAGATATTTTTACGTATTAATGAGATGCCCTCTCCGAGCATCTCTTATACACCCGTAAAAGAGGACAACCCGTTCCTTCACGTCCCGCAGAGCCCACGAAGGAGAAGGCCGACAGCCCACAGGCCCCACGCTCCCCATCCCGCCCCAATTCCCAGCTCCCCCACCGTGCCGCGGGCCGGGCACGCAGAAGCGAAGCCCACGAGGCTGATCCCGGCCTTTCCCTGCCCACCGCGGCCACACCAGCACCGCCCAGCAGCGAAGGGAACACCCGAGCCCCAGAGCAGCCGCTCGCCGCCGCTCGCCGCCTCCCGCAGCTCCGCCGGCCCCGCCGCCTCCCCGGCGCACGCTGATGACGAGCGCCCGGCGCCCGCCGCCAGCTCCGGCAACCGCGCAGGAGTGAATAGTAATGAGGCTGAGAAAGTAGTAAATATTCCGTTCTGGGTGTTAACCACCCGGGGGAAGGAAAAAAAATAACAAAGAAAAATTAAAAAGAAAGGCACACAGGTTATTTTAAGACGCAAGCTTCCGTATGAATAGCAGCGTCAGTTGTCAGTGAAGAAAGTAGGCAGCTGCATGGTTAGGTAAAATCAGCCCCAAGGTACCCGGTGTTTTCATTCTTTATTTAGCGGTACCCAACATACTCAGAGAATGCCCCGCGCCAGGTCTGGTCATACGGCTGCGGAGTTTTAAATCACCGAGGTGTTCTACCTTAAGGTCCTCTCTGTTTTCGGAAGCATTTTACCTAAAATTCGTGGATAAACCCGGCATCTTGACATTTTGATGCCGTGGTCGATATCATATGTACCGACATGGAGCCAAACTTACATACTACAAACATATATATTGCACATTTTAAGTATAAGGTTCTATTATGAAAGAAATTCATATGTCGGCGTTTCTCGATGTACTGAACTAAAATAGTGCAGGCAGGATTTGAAATGACACCGCTTGCTCTTTGCCACTGACTCCACCCCGCTGGCGGTAGGAATTTCAATCTTCGACTGACAGTTTGTTGAATTACGTATCTTTACTTTATTTCTCCCCCCTCCCCATAATGTTTGACGAATACTATGTTTTGTGAATATGCCGATTTAAACTACTAGATCATTCAAAGGTTCTCTAGTTTAAGGAAAGGTTTCTTTCTGAATACTGAATAAAAATTGATCCTAAGCATCCAAATTAGTATGGATAAGGTTTTATCAGTTTTAATTCATTGGTGTTCTATTACCAGCAAATCACCTTCATATAGGACTTGTAACTTACCTAAAATGAACTCGGGTAATAATAAACAGTTGTAGTTTTCCTAATTTTGTGTTTAAATTAAACGCAATGAAATCACAGTAATGTCTTTAGACTTGGTTCTTCACATTGCTCTTTAAGAATAAAGCTAAACATAACTTTTGGAGTGCCAGAATAAAGCACGGGCAAGAAAAATGGTTTGTAAAAGGCAGAGGTATTGTTAAAGCTTACTACTTGCATCCTGTCCTCCGCTACGGAGCCGCGGGTATGGGTGGGTACCAAGAGGTTTCAACAGAGGAGAAAAACAGCCTGAGCTCCATCTTTCTTGGTAAACGCATGGTAAGAAATTACCAACTCCTAAAAAAGCAAATAAACCCACCCTACCTCCCCCCCCCCCGTATTTTTCTAGGGTC